>JABASF010000457.1:0-41570 GCA_019776145.1 Harlomillsia oculata | reverse complement strand
GTCAAAACTGTGAGCTTTCTTAACTTCTTCCAAGATCAAATGTACCATTGAATAATGCGCCATTTAAAATGTTGTAAATCTAGTCCTCAAAATGAATAAAGTATAATGCCTTGGACGACCAATAAATTGGGATATCTCGCTATACCCGCCGTGGCCTCCGTGTGCTGGGTGCGAAGTTTGTGCATTTTGCTATTTAAACTTGAGATGCATTCAGTTGAATTAAAAATGATTAGTAAATGATAACACGGAAAAGGGAATGTTGGAAATGAGGGTCTATGTCGATTGACTGAAACATGGTTGGATACGATCGAAAGGTTGTCTGAATGATTGTACAGGCGGACTTTGAAAGTGCTTCTTGATGGATCCTGGTGATTATCGAGTGTCATTTGCCAAAAAGAAAATGGAGCGTCTCTCACTCACAGTTCTTGTGAAACCGAAGAGGCGATGTCTTTTAAAAGGAGGAGGATTTGAAGTTTAACCTAATAGGTCTTTGGCGGATGTCAATCAAAAGAGTTTTATCTGATGAATAAACTATCACACCTGTCGCACGCATTTCGTGATGTGATATCGTGAACGTGAACTAATTTCCCTACAGTGTAACATTGAGCAAGACCCTGAGCGAGTATTCTCGCCTTTTGTTACAACTTACCAGGTACAGTTTGCTATGCACTTGTTATCCTCAAAGTGTTTGTTGGTTGCTGCTGATGCTCACTCACATCACATCATTGCATTCCTCCAAAATAGTGAGAATCCGACTGACAAACTATGGTCCTTTTGTCTCCAACATCATTTGTACATTCATTATTATGATTTTCAGGAAAAGTTGATTGTTTTTAAAACGATAATGGAAAAATGACCGGTTTATCTTTTACATTGGCCATTGGTCCTGTCTATAGGAAATCTTTCGAATAATTTCGATATTTTGTAAAATGAAATTTGGTGAAGTATAGGAATGAAAAAGCTATTTGATTAATGTCATAATTTGGAATTTTTTTTTATTCCATTAACTCATTGGATGATGGGCTGATAGGGCAATGACGTAATTCATTTTGAGTTTTAAGACGAAGTCAAACATAGTCATAAGTTGTAACACTGGAGAACTCCTTTGTCATTTCATACATTGTTCATTGTGAAACTGTATATTCTGTGGAAATATTATATTGCATTCAATTGAGACACAAGCCACAGAGTCCATTGCCGTTACCCATAAAGGTCTTTTATTATATTTTCCAAATCTCGACGGTATTATTGACATTTTATGATGCGACAGAAGACAACAGTGTGAGGATCCCATTAACGACAAATTGGGACCCAGAGTCTACTTTCACTGTGCATAAATCTCGGTTTTAACACTTTTATATGCAGTGCGGCAGCGGGCGAGGTTGGAAGCGTAGACTATTTTCCAAGGGAATTCTTTTCCTTCTTGCGTTACTTCTCCCTTGACTCCAATACCTCTCGTATTGAGCTTCTTCGCTTTGCCAAGAACAATTAGAATAGACATACAAGCATTCCTTGTGGTCACATTTTGAATCCGTAAGAAGAATTCTTTCTATTTTCCCACTACAGGCCCATACATTATTATTACTTCCTACCTCCTTCTAAGTATTACAAGAATTACGGCTTTATTCCCTATTTCTTCCCAGTATTTCGTACATTAGTATTTTACAATGTTCAGTGAAAGTCCATTGTTGTAAAATTGTATACTTTGATGATTCATCAATTAAATTGATCGCAAAATGAATGAAAGAATGCAAAATTGAATTTGCGCACTTTTAAGAATAGATGCCATTGTAACTCATGAAACAAAGCGTGAGAACCTTAGGTTTATATCATTGAGATTAATGTGTTGATCATAATAATCCCTTGAGAATAAGTACTATAATGGAAAGTTTGAAATGATGGTGCAAAATATTTAAAGGGAGACCTGACTTCATTGAATAACTGAGAGACTGAATGCGTTTTCTCATCTTTGAGTTTATGATGAGATCCCAATAATGTGCTTCCACACATTCCCATGTTCTCGAACCTTCCTTGTTTTATTTTCCGTAAAGTATTACTATGGGATCTCGGGAATGAGTGTATATACAGGATAGTAGACGCATTCATTGCTTTATTTTGTTAGTTGTCTTCCTGTGGTGGTCCTGTGAATTCAGAAAAGGCCTGTTGTATCATCTTCCCCGAATATAAGTGTCTTGGCCTTTATGTGTATGAAACGACTTGTATAAGCTTAAAGTAGCAAACCGTCATTCCATCACATCATAACACTTACGATCATCCCCTTTATATCGCAAGTTTTACGATGTCATAACGATTTTCATCAGCGGCTTTCGTTGCATGCTTCTGGCTTTAATTTAAATTAGATTATTTACGAGGCTATGGGTTTGCTGTTGGCGAGAAACTTTTCCGTCAGTTGCCCTAAGTACACGCTTTTCTGCTCGTCCATAAACCCGAAGCTGCGCGACCAATCTTCCCTTCTAGAGACTCCCACATTGTTCACTTAACACGGACGTCGTATGATTATATGAATATTACCATGTCCGGTTTCCGTCCGCTGCGCTGTCAAAAGTTGCGAGCAAAAAAGTGTGAATGTGCTGTACTTGTGAGGGGGCGGATCGATGCTTTAGGTTGTAAAATGACAGACAACAAAAATGATAGCACTTTCAGTTCTTCCACGTACCCCTCTCTGAAATTTAAAGGTCAAGAAGATACATGTAAAATGACATTATTTCTCGAAATACCCTCCGTTCGTTCGTGGTACTCCCATGATCACCGATCCTTCCCATCTCCTTAACATAAAATGCAGTAACAAGCTATATTCCGAAAAGATAATTTCAAATGACGTTCCTGGTGCATTGTACAAACATGATTACAATAATTAAAAATTGATGATAAAAAGTGAGCCATGCATTTTTAAAACTATATATACAAATTAGGAGTGTTGATAATTATATGTAGGATCGTAACATCGTTAATGCGAATCTTTGTTTTTAATGAAAGGTCATTTTATTACGTTGGTTATTTGATTTCCATTCATTCAAGGAGTGCTTATCAGAGAACTGATTCATTATAAGCTTTAGTGCGATGCTCAAAATAGTATTGTAGTTTAAAGCCGCGGAATACTCATAGTTAGATAGACTCAAAGTTAAGTAGTGTATGCGTGTGCTGAATGAATTGCACGTGGGCTAGGCAAGTAAGGTAGGATAGGAGTTTAGGTACAACGGTGTTCTCAAATGAGTGAATTTTGTCCCTAATCTATATTCATTGAGATCCATGACATGCAATTAGTGAGTTCACTATTAAAGTCGACGTGTGCATTAGTGGTTGTGTCGTGCAGTCAGCATAAGCAGATGTGGATGGAACTCTCATGATTCTCATCGTCGTCAGACTTCGTGGAGACTAATGTAACACCCTTCGACGATTGAGATGGAGGTGTTACAACACCTGGGACAAAAACACAAATCATTCCATGACCACCATTTCACCCGGTGGGCGCTTTGTCTTAATTCGTTGTGTCATTTCACATGCATCAACCAAGGTTTGGGCAATGAAGGAGATGAATTCTTGGCACGGTGACTCACGTCATTACTAATCCACTCGATGGAAGGCTTCACGTCTTGAAAACAATCTTTGAGTCGTAAGTTTGAGTTCGACACCAACAAATTTAAAAGACAAGTTTTTTGTCGTAGCACAGAAACTGCGAATTCAGCAAAGGTCATGCACTCATTGAGTGAGTGAGTGAGTGAATGTCTGATTCGTTGGTTATCCTTGGTTTCTCATGTAGTATTAGTGTTGTGCTCAAGTAAAGGTGAAGAAAAGGATTGTGAATTCTAAAGAAAACATGTCACAAGGGTGCACAGTGAAGGAAAGCGACTTGAGCACGAGTAGGACGAAGGGCGCACAGCAACGTTCATTTTTTATTGTGTCTGTGACAAGAGCGTATCGGAATGGGTGCAATGGGTAAAATACCGTAACCACAGGACAGCAAATTCAGCAAAAAGGAAAAGACACTTGTGCTCTGACTCTCTGAAACTATAAGCCTTGTAAATATAATGAACACCTTGTAATGTAAATCGTGGCAACTTTAATGTAATGCAAGTTCTGGGATTTTTTGGTTGAGACTTTTTATATTATTTCAATCTGCTCAACAAAGTTGCTGTTTGTTTCCATGCATTGAGGTGAATTGAGATATGAGATGCTATACTTTGCAGCCTGGCTGTGCTGTGGCTGTATGATTGTGTCCGTGTGTGACTCCCACTCCATTTCATATCAAATGATGGATTCATGTCTCTTTCGCATTTCTTTTCTTTTTTGTTGCTCAAATGGAGATTCCCTGCAGATCAGACAATTGAGATGTCTCACTCCAGGAGATTGCCTAGGGTCCAGCCCTGTTCTATTCTCTCTGCTCTTGGTCTCCACGGCAGGATATTCGTCGTTGTCGTCTCTTGGGTTTGCAGCAGTTCCTTTGCACCAAACAAACCAAACTGTATTCTTTATCCATCCATCTCCAAAAAACTAAACGTGTAACTCGTAGGTTTGGCCTCTCTTCTGCTCTTGGCACAATTTGTGATCAATACAATTCGTCCCCAACTTTACTCCTGTCCGTACAATTTAGAATCATTCTATTTTTCTATTTTGTTTGCACACACCTAATACCCACTTGTAATAACCCTCCATCCAGTCATTCTTTGATGCTTATATGGAGCTTAGCTTCACTCTGTGACATTTCTGACGACGGCGAGGATGATGCTCGCATATCGTCATTTCAATCAACAATAAAGGTTTCGTGGTACGCATTGCCGCTCTAGTACGACAGCCGACATCTCAAAAGCTCTACATTTTACCTTTGAATTCTTTAATGGAAGCGTCAATTTGACCTTCACTATGATACGACACATTTATTGTCAATCAAGATGTACATCCGCACAATTTTATCGCAAATCAATGTGGGAGAGAATCATCGGAAAACAACTTCCTGTAAGATTGTTGCGTCAAGTTCCCTATGTGAGTAATTTGAGTTGTCATTGGGCACTCTTGCACTATTATTCCACTAGCAACGTTGATGCATTTGCAATGCTTTTGTTATTCTTTTATCTAGTTCGCTCGCACTCGAGCTTTAATAGTTGATGAAATAATCTTTAGAATTAAAAAGTAGGTTATTGTAAAGGTTGTAGTATCGTAGTACAATCCATTTCCATAGCTGGCAATACAGGTCACATTCAATCGTTTCAATGATAACTATTTAATTATATATTAAATGCAGTTGTATAGTTATAATCCCAACTGATTAATTTATGGATGACGAAAATACTTATCGCTGAATTTGAGCTCGTGGCAGAATTATTAGTTCGGTCATTTTATCCATAATCTACACTAACGAATGGCTCATGTATTACCCGTTGAGACGTATTCATCAAGAGCAATTCCCCGAGGAGACGTGTTCGTTTCAGTCTACCAATTACCTAGAGTACCTGTGTACAGTTTAATTTATTACACTACTAAGTGCTTTTGCGGAAAATATTCTGCGGCAACAAGGGTGCTTTGCAGATTTCTTTTCACTCTTATATATGTGGTTTTCAAGGTAGAAGGAATTTTACTGATGCTAACACAACAGTGCAGTGCAACGACGCTTTAACGCAAAGAGGGGTAACGAGAGATGCACAGTTTGTTGTCGTTTTGACTGAATCTGAGAGTGCGCATGACATGAGACTGTGAAAAACACGTAAAACAGTACAAAATACTAGGAAAAGTTGCTGACGTTTGTCTGAGGTGAGAATACGTGAACTATATGTAAAAATAATGTTAAATTCGCATCAAAGTTGCTTTGGTGATGCTGGATTCAGACTTGAGAGTGTGTAAGATTAGTCGACATGACTGGAGAGTTTGTGTAGCTGATGTTGTGAACGTAGGAAGGGCAGTCGACTGGAGAATACATGGAGGAGGTCTTCTAAGAATTATGGTGGGGTCCCTTTGACCCCCTGGGTTGATCTCGGTTGCGTAGGACCCCCTCCGGTTAGGGCCTCCTGGGGTGATTTTGTGAGCCCCGAGAGTGCCAAAAAAGTCCAAAACGAAAAAGGAGGGAAAAAGTTGCTCTTGTAGCAAAGGAGACGTTTAGCAATGGGAGACGCCAGATGCACCATGAGATGATGTGATGTCTTTATATGATTTTGGTGAGTCGACTCACAGCTTCAAAGTCACGAGAGGACTTGTGGAAGCAACTTTTGCCTTCTTGGGTTCCTCTCTTTTTCTTTTCTTTCATTCCATTCCTATGATGATGAGGTCTTATTTGCAAGATTCATTCGGTTACATTTCCAACCTTGTCTCAATGAACTAGTCCCACAGCGTCTTCTTGAGTCTCATACTCGCCTACTTCCATGCCCCTCCTGGAGTACTTTTTTTTCTTGCTTCGATTGAAATTCATCAAACACTTTTGTATTATTCTTGTTATAGTCTTTGGCAACCTGTCAGGATTTGAGTGAGGTTGAATTCTGCTGCGCCACAGTCAAAAGTTGAGACGAAATGAATTTTGTTGAGCTCATTATTCAATGAATAGGTGTGCACTGACTAGTCACAAGTCAGGAGTAGTAGTAGAGTGACTGCTGGCTGGAACTCGAAAGTTGAAACTGCATTCAGTGAGTCGTCAACGAGAATGAGAACTGCCTTGAGAACCGCTACCAGTACGTAACGTATAGTAACTATTTGACCATTGCCCTATGCATGCAAGACGAGTATTTAACAAGTATGCATTCAAGTCAACCAATTAATTAAGCGAAGCATAGTTTGGGTCTCCATTATTTGTTCTGTTCAGTAAGTCGGTAACACATGTTTACATGTTAGTGGATGCGGGCAGAAGAAGAGATGCGGTGTGATGTGATGTGATTGTGATGCAATGCCATGCCATGGAGAGAGGAGAGAAGAGCGAAGAGGAGAGAAGAGAGAGAGAAAGGATTGAGTCCGTCCGTCATCTCTGGTTGCTTTGCGAGGTGAGTTGAGGTGGATGGATGAGCATGTGGCAAGACGCCAAAGTGGAAGCCACAGGGTGAAATATATCTCTTTGGTGCACCACGTACGTACACAAGGAAAAGCAAGGCTTCAGCGTGCATGAGCACTTCTCCACAAGTCGTGTGTCTACAGACGCATATTATGATGAGCAATGGGAAACCCAAGGCGGAATCTAGTAATATTCACTCACAGCCACATTACAAAAGACCTATAAATCAAATGGCTGAATGACCATCTCGGTTGCATATAAAGGAAGGCGGTGTTCATTTAAGTCGTCAGTCAGCAATCTTGTTATCATCTTGCCCATGATCCCTTTGATGTCATTCAAATTTTTTTTTCTTCATCTCCTTCTCAACTCTATCTTGCCAGGACTGAGTCGCCTCGACCCTTTCTCCCATTCTTCTTCTCTGATCCGCTTGTTGTGAAGCCAACTGGAGCCCTTTCGTACCTGACCATTAGAGTTAACGCCATATCATATCAAGTGATATGATCATTCCCGACTTTGACTTTCATCCGATAAAAAGGTCCGCGCGTCCTCCCGCACTCCACTATCCTAGCTTTAATCAACCTTCTAAACGGCTAGTGAGCTGCCTCTTACGAGTCACGTCGAATTCCTAAACTTTAAAAGCCACTTTCGTCCTCCTATTATGAGTGTACAACATTTACACAAGGCATGAAATGTAAGACAGGCTACATCTTAATGAACACCTCCAGCTGTGTATCAGGCTTTTTTTCTCAGTAAAATTGTCGGCTTTCTTCTATACCAACTTCCCAGCGAGATGACGAAAATGTGGCAGTGGAAATAAAGCTGTGCGGGCTACCCTTGCCTGCTTCCCACTTGTCAATATGACTACTTAGAATTGCTTTATTTCTTTGCTCACGCTCAGGTTCACAAGACACCGAATACAAAACTATTGTACATGGCATTATACTGTAGAGTAAGTCGTAAGTACACTCTATGGAGGATCGGATCATATTATTTATATTCCACACTCTATTTGAAGATAGTGGAGTGGCGGAAAAGAAAGCCACAAATGTGGTGAATCTGTTTTGGGGTTTTTCTTGGGAGTATTTTGGAGTCCATTATTTGATGATGTCATGTGTGCGGTAAGGAAATTCACCCCTGCCGTAACACTTCTTTTTCTTGTTGTCTCATCCAAACCATTTTGCGGGTAAAGCACCCAAGCTCATAGAGTTGTTCAGAATGACGGCCAAATTATAGATCCTGCTCCATGTCTGCCCTATCATTTTCACACAGGAAGTTGCGGCCTCAAGATCCTTCCTTCGTAGGCCCATTTTCCCACTTTTTCGACCTATACTCCAGCGTCCTTTACAATTCTTTACCTTGTGTATCTTCTCCCATTTCCTAAATTGTTGTGTGCACAAGAAACCAACTCCATTTTCATTCTGCTGTTTGTATCCTCTTTCAATGACGGTTCAACATGATTATTGTTCTTGACCCTCGTAGGCTTATTGAGCTCTCGCCCTCATTGAGCAGCGTTTTGACCAAATTAGACTTCCAATTTGTGCGATGCAATTTTGTCTCGTTATTCTATCGCATAACTTGATGAAACCAAATATGGGCTTTAAGTTTTTGCTACTTGTGGGTGCATGCAAAATAAATGTTTTAATTTGATTCCAGTACAGTAAATGCAATAACAAAATCTAAAAGTTGTCGTATGCATTTTAAAGTTATTCTGACTGGTATAACCAGTGAAGCTTCGACGCGATCCCATGGCGAGAAGTTGACTTTTCCAACACCCAAAGTGTCTAACCCCAACGAAGTGTGGGTAAAATGAGAAAGACGTGACAGGTGAAAAATTGTGCAATTAACCACCTCACACCCTCAAAAGATAATTTGAGTGAGGACGACGATACGATAGAGTGGGAGTTGAATGAAACAGTAGTGAACGGGAGAGACACACAGAAGACAAGGAGGGGTTCATGCGACCGGAAATTTCCTGGTAACTGCCATTGGGAACCTTGAACAATATGAAGTTGATATTACGAACGAGAGAGACAGAAAAAGAGAGTCAGCAGACAATAGCTCCGTAATAGAAGCAAACAAGGAAGTCGTTTGGAGGAATTATTTGACGGTGTCGTACACTTGCCACCTGTCTTTAAACCAGTATTGTTCTCATCTACGCCCGGCCACATCCAGCATGGCCCTACAACCCTACAAATAATCTATAACTAACATGGGCGCATTCAAAGTACATAACATACATCTAAAAAGCTACGTGAGGATGAGGATACAATCCTGTCTTTACCGACCGCCTAATGTTCTCTATAAGTCTGACATACGTACCACATAATTTAGCAACCGTAGATTTAGATAGGCCATATGACAATTTACAAATAGGGACCAGAACTGCAGTTGTAGGTTCGTCTGCAGTTGTCGTTGATTCAGATGTGATTAGAAAAAATGCAAGAAGATGGTTTCTTATCTCACAATTAGTATGCCTATTACAGTTTTTTGGACCATCACATCGCCGGGAAGGTACGGGTCCTCGCGCTCCACGTCATGTACAGTAGTTCACCTGTGGACCCTATGGGATCCAATATGACGATATTTTAACCCTCATTGTCTGATGAACATTATTATGTCTCGTGTGATTTACAACTTTGTAATTAGTATTGTGAAGAATCCCGTGTCGTGGGCTGCTGTGCTGTGAGACATTTCATGGTCTTGTCCGTTGGGACTGTTGCTGTTTTCCCTTCATGATGCTGGTTCTAGCTCGCTTGCTCTTCCCGTTCCTTTGTCAACATGACGACTCCTGTCTCTTGCGCTGTGTGCTCTACCACCGTTGCGTTGGAGCTCACACGACCGAAGCTTCGCTTCTGGTCTATAATATAATGTATACTTTCATGCATCCTCATTCAACAAATTTTCATAATATCAAAATTTCTGACTCCATGTGAGTGTGAGTGTCTGTGGAATGATGAAAGAGGCTGCAAAGCCATTTTCATTTTCATCTTCATTTTGATCATGTTTTGTTTTGTACTATATGTTGTCACTTCCTCAAGATGGAAAAAGTAAAAGAAAAGAAAATGCTAGAAGTCGAGTCCTTCAAAGGGTGAATGTAAAGAGGAACTGATATATAATATTATTTTGAAGTGAGTGAAGATGAAGACTGAAACGAAAAGAAGGATTTTGAGGAAAGAGACATAACGTAGTGCACGTTAAATGTTTGACAGAGGTGCATATTTTGTACCTGTCGGATGTTTTGAGAAGATATAGAAAAGAAGAAGGTAGGAGAGAAGATCTCTAATTGGAATGGATCTCTTGATCAAGATGTTTTTGAAGTGCCACCAAAAGTAACATGGAGGCACTCGTGGTATGCCGATGTGAAAAATTCTGAACTCGCATATCCATCATCACAGAGACATATCCCATGCTGAGGCGCAGACCCTTTGATAAAAAATATGCCTTTTCTGTATTACATATTAATTTCGAAGTAGAGGAGCAGTGAGATACAAACATGAATGCACATAATCTATCCATCTCACAGACTCTGTCAGAATTGCAGAGAGAGAGAGAAGAGAGAGAGAAGGAAAAGGATTCTCCACTACCACTTACTGCCACTACTACATCTTCGTCACAAGCACTATCCGCTCGGAATGAGGTCCTTCTTATGTTCTTCAGAGACCTATTGGTAACTACGTGAGACTTTGTCCAAAGAATTTTTTCCCATTTATGACTCGTTGGCTGCGTGCTGTCATCTCAGCAGACTATTGTTCACTGTGACATATCTTGTTTGTCAGAATGGAGGCTTTTCGCAAACCTTTATCCTTTGCTTTTGTATATTGGGAGCATTTTTTGCATGGATTTGCATGCAATTTAAGTGTAGAAGTGCCTCAGGGACAATTGCTACCCTCAGCAGTTGTGTTTTTATGTCAGCACAAGTGATTCCTTGCCGCGGACTTGTAGCATGTTTAACGATACCTCAGTTTTGGCAATATAAGGGCCAATTCGATGAACTTTAATGTTCACTATATGTTTATTCCAGAATTCAAACGTCGCGTATCGATATTATGGTTCTTGCTTTCCAAAACGACAATGACTTTGTGTCATTTCTGTCCCGCTATTATATTGCACGTCACTTAATACGTATTGATATACTTCTGATGCAAGCTTTCTTGTTAGCATGCTGTCAACGAGTCAACGACATGCTTTTCAACATTATATTATCTTTCATGTACTGCACACAACGTTATTGCCGATTTTGATTATTAAAGCTGTAATCAACATCAGATCAGATTGTAGCGTTTGTTCCTTCAATAAATGAAATAGTTGCTGGTTTCATTGAAAACCGCAAACTCATTGCAACAGCTAAACAATGGACGAGGATAAATATAATGTTCACTTGGATGATACCGATTGTCACATGTAAAAAATGACACGAGGCCAAAAATAAATTTTCAAAGTTAGATCCTGCCGTGTCACTCCATTGTTTCCTAGTTATTTTTTATGTTGCCAACCTCATGCATACGTAGGTTTTGATGAAGTCGATCTAATGATGAAATATAAGTGTTTAATGCAAATCATTTCGTTGTCGTTTTGAACCCACAATTTGATTTTATTGCTTTTAAACTGAGACGAGTGCAATTAGCTTTCAACAATGTTTGACTGTGAAGTGCAGGCATTCATTTGGCATTGCATGCACTCACGTACTTACATGTGCTTTAATATATTGTACAATGTACAACTCGATGAAGCGAACTGTACTGTTACAATATCATACTAAATGTTTAAGAATTGAGTTGTGTGGTCGCTTGGTCATCGTATCTTTTGGGGATGTGATGTGATCGCACAGTTAAACCAGAAGCAGAAGCCAAAACACGTTCCTTTGCTCGCGGCATCCCCACTACAGTATTTTCATCTTTCACAATCATCACTCTTGTATTGTCGCATGCTCTTATGTCTACATGTCATCATGGCTTGCTTACTTACAATGCAAATGGTGTATGTACGGACTAAATGGTGATTTTAAAAATGCTTCTCGTCTCGTTTACGAAGCCTTTTGCTTGGTAGTAGTAGTGCTCTATTCTGTATGACCTACCGTTGGTGTAGACAATGTATCAAGTCGAAAGCATGTGGGACAAACGAGACTATTGACTATTGTCCTGAGCACAGAGAAGTAAAGTGGAAGTGTGCAAAAAGACTGAATAGATAATTGATTCTTGGGAAGCAGGACAAAAAACCTCGTGGGTTGCAGAGTGACGATTGCATTGGAGAGAGATGCGTGAAGCAAATGTGTTTTTTAACTTGGAGACATATAATTTGGTAGAAAAATAAGACCCCATACCTTAAGTATCGTTAGAATCGACTACTCTTGTCTTTTGCCTACTATTTGCCGCACCGTGGGTTCGAATTGGGTTCTAAGAGCCATTCTTGTCCGACTTTTTGATAGAGTTGAAGTGGTGTTTAGGGGTTCGACATTTCCCATCATCCATCTCTTGTTACAATGCTGTTGAACACTTCTTTTTGATAGCAATCACCTAAAATGTTTCTGAAATCGGGTAAATCCTATCTGCAATTCTAAACAGCGAAATCTAATTCTAGAATCCTTGACGATCGCGTTGTTTTTTACGTACAAAACATTTTATGACAGGTGTTCCAAAAATCTCTTCAAAATTCTATTCTATACATAGAATCGAGAACATATATTTCGAGGACGCTTTATTCTTTATAGTAAATGCAGGTTCAGTGAGTAATAGTCCATTATTCATAAAAGTTTAAAATTGGTAACTTTAATGTGGACGGACAGAATCAAAAGTTTTCAAAAGAATGACATGAAGAAAAGGAATATATATAATCTGAAAGATGCATAAGATGTAGAGTAGAAATCAGAGGAAAACAGAAGGAAAGCGAAAAGGTGAGGCGTGGAACAGTGCTACTGTACTACTCAGGCTCGACGCTGAGGACAAAGGATGTAAAGTGGAATTATGTAGTTATGAAGAGAAAAAAGATGCGTAAAGCGTAAGTAGTAGGAAAAGGATGTTTATGGGGAATACGAGACAGAAAACAAAGGATAAATGGAAGTTTAGTATGAGTTTCGCTGGCTGGTTGCATATTGATCATATCATAAGGCGGGGTTCATAATTCATTAAAGTGTTGTGAAATTGCAAGGAGTGGGCTCTGCTGTTGGTAATCCCAGGAGACAGTCATCTGTCGTATAGACGCACACGAGGCTTATCTGAGATTGCCAGGCGAAAAGGTAGACAGGATTGGACGAGACGAGTCGCGGAGAGTGAGGCAGGCAGGTAGACTGGAGTCGTGCGTCCCTTTGCGAACATGTTTCCACATTACCCATCATACACAAACATATTGCCTATGAAGGCGTCTCACTCCCGGAGAAAAGCAGGAAGGAACAAGAACCGAGTGCATTTCACCTATATGAAATATTCACTGTCTTTGGAGTGGCGCTGGGGCTCACAAGAAAAGTGCACGGGAAAGATAATCTTGTCCTGTGGGACAGCCTCCAACTCCCTTACACATTTATTTCCACTAGATAATCCTTCGGGATTCCTTTTCTGCCTGTTGTGGACTACGGGCACTATGAAATATGTATCCATATATTACACAAAAATACGTCTTGTATCATGGAATCCCATCGTACATAGTCATAGCACGCCAAAACGGAGACCAGTCCACGCTAAGCAGCAGAAGCACTAAGAACTCAAAGCCACCTTTCCTAGTTGTGCCACTGACACCTCTGTAACTTCGCATATTCCCTTGCTCCGTCAACTCATATGCTTTCCTTCTCTATCTCCTCTTTGCATCTTTCAAAGCACTCCTGATCACAATATTTCCTTGCTCCATCTCCTTTCCTTTTACATTTTTCCAAAGTAGGAGTGCATGGCTTGTGGATGTGGACTCACATGTCCCATTTCTGCCAGCAGGCTTAATCAAACAGTCTTTGTAGTCAAACTCGATGTGCTCGATCCGATCCGATCCACTCACTGCTTTCACTTAAGTTAGTATATAAACCATACTTCTTCGCACATTATTCTCCTCTTGTTTGAATTCCATCTTTCATAAATATGTTCCATATTTCACAACATTATTCATTTGGCATGCCTTCTTTGTTATTCTTATTATTCCAAGGTACAGCATTTTTTGTTGTTATGTATATATGAGAGGGAGCTAAGCGGTTTTGTATTTGTACCGAAAGTAATGTACATACAAGGGCATTTCATAAGACTGCGAGCAGGTATTCCAATAATGTCTTTTGATAAACTTTGCTGAACTTTGCACCGGGTTTTATTTGCTCTTTTGGCGTCCCAAAGGACTACGTGAGCATGATAAGCATGGAGCCAAAAATTCGGACCACCTGAGCTAAATGCTTTTAAAATGCCATCAACTAAGGTCAAAGATAGTCTAGCTGAGAGTAAAGAACCCAATACTGACGGTGAAGTGAGATAGCTCACTCAAAAGTCTGGGTGATAGTGGCATCTGATAGAGAAAATTCTCCAGGGTTTCAAGAGCCAAAGAGATGTGAAGAAGAAGAGCACACGCCTTTGACTCCCATTGTTACACCGTGAGTTGTTAGAAATGTCAGGAAAATTTTCCCCACTGACTCTTTTCACAAGCAAGTCAAAAATATAGAGCCATTATCCTTGACGAATTTGTCAAGTGCCCAAATGTAGTGTGTCCCTTGCAGAGTACAATCGAACAGGGGAGACTTTAGGTCGACCACGCAAGCCAGTTCAGTTCAACTGACACTCAAGTAGACTCTTTGAACTTCATAAGTGTTGGGTCCTCCGCACACAGAAAAGGGCTCCTTTTACCTTTACCTTATTTCAAGTTGACTTTGGACATTTGCTCGAGGGAGCCGTCTCCATTCAATGATCCTGTATACACTTTTGGCCTGCAAGGCATAAAATCTCACCACAAGACCCAAGTCAAAACAGACCAACATGCTTCTCCGCCTGATTAGAAATATGGGACCCATTAACACCTTTGACATCCCCAAACCATTACGGACGTTATTTTGTTATTCTTTCTTTCGTAATAGACTTGTATATTACGATATAGGCCACAGACCTACAATTCTATAACGTTGCATAGTTGCATTGTATAGTTTCCTTTAGCTTTGCAGTCACATTTTGAATGAATGTCAAAAGACACTTTACCAGGTCTTCATTTTTCGTCAAGTTTTTGCTGCAAGTACGTTGTTAGTATGTTCTACGAATACCTATGCACTTATTATATACTTATTTATATAATATTATTGTGTTCTGAGAACTGCAATCAGCTATTCGATTGTCCATGTCAACAGACAAGAAGCAAAGGTGACTTCATGCACTTATCCTTAAGATCTTGTTGTTCGGTGGATGCGTGCATGCATAACTTTGTGACACACTCAAGTCGTGCATAAAAGCCGTAAGGGAAATAAAGCCTAGCCATAAGTTAGAAGTGCAACATGGACAAGCTTTTGGGATCATCTGCGTTTGACTGATTTGAGAAGGGCGTTGGGTCGGCTTGCTTGCTTGTGGAGGCAACTTATAACATGGAAGAGCAAATGCCCACCCTTTGGATTAGCGTGAAGACAGACATTCTCCGTGAGCTTAGAAAAAGTTAAAGATTAAATCGAAAGAAATGGACCGAAGCTAGAGGATTTAAAGAAGAGGACCCAAAGCAAATCTCGCATATAGTCCACTGCCAAACGAGCTGGTTTGGTCAATTCCATTAGGCACTCTGATTCCTCAGAGACCATAAAGTATTGAACAAAGTGCGTATACAGAGCGCACCAGGAAAAAATAGACAACACCTTGTCGATTATGCAAGAAGGCTTTGCAGGTCCCTCGGACGAATGAAGTAAACAGGGAGATGCAAGGCTTTTACTACAAGCTCATCCCTTCTTCATTGTTGGCCCATTGCTCACTGGACAATTTGAAAAGATGAGAGCGAGAGAAGCCAAAAAGGTCCCAACATGACATTTACTTGATAAAAATCTTGTCGACTTTGACAAAATAATCGCTTTCCTGCAACTCTCCAAGTTTTAAAAATCAATTTGCTCTCTTAGGCCGATGCATGGCGGCATCAATTCGTTCGTGTACTCCTCGTTGTACCAATGAGTAAGTCCCTCTTCGTTTGGTACGAAAAGTGTCTTGTAACATTTTGTAGACGAGGTTCATTCGACTGTTGGTGTTTGGTTTGTGTTGCATGACATACCATGAAGGAAGTCAACTTGTCTTGTGTGACATCGGTGAAGGCACTCGAGACCCATTGTTGGCATTTTTGAGGCCCTTTCCACCTGTAAATCTTTATCGCTCTCGCAGGAAGAGTAAGCAGGGTATAGAAGAACCAAGATTTTCCTCCATTAGGATAAGTGCAGGTTTAACGATGACGGGAAGCGTCTCTAAACTCCGTGATTCTTTAAACTGCTCAATAACCCCATACTCAAGTTGTCATTTCAGGTTGCCAGATCGAATCAATCGTGTACTTCTCTCGCGTAAGAATTCTCTGTTGCATGCATGCACTTTCAAAGTCGAGGACTGAGCGCTAAGCCCATTCAGATTCACATTCACATATGAGAGCACAAGCACAAGCACATGCCGAAAGAAAAGATGAAGAGCGAATACTTGTCTCTCCCAACAACGTATTCTTCAACTATTCTTGTTTCATTTACACAATTTGTAGCGTTTTTATAACCAGCTTTTTTTAATCTGTTCAAAGAACATAAATAATTCCTGGAAAGTAAAGGATGAAGTTGTTACATCAAGAAGGAGTTGAAGAGGAGCGCATTATTCGGTCTGTACTACTGCGTGATTAACTTTTCTTAAGAGAGAGCTGATGAACCATAGCCAAGAGATAGTGGATAATGCTCTTGTGCTGAAGGACCTCGGACCTTTCAAATGTACGTCGCATCGGCTTGTACATTATAATCATACAATCACTAAAGCTCCTACCTGAATACGTTCGATGCGATACGATGATGGGCTTAAATAGTGTTCAAGGAAAGCGACTGCGACGACTGGGTGCAAATCGTGTAAAGGTTTCTTTAGAATTGATTTGAAAATCTCCTGCATCTCTGGAAATGAGTGACAGCCTCAATATACTCATGACAGGAAGAAATTTGTCACTTTTTTCTAGCTCTCAAAGTGCGTGGAAAAAATCATAGCTTCCGAAAAATCCTCTTTTCTCATTGTACCCAAGAAACTTTTTCGATTATGGGCGAAAAATTTCAATTGATGATTCAACATCACGCAAGTGTCTGGAGTTTTGGAAAGCGTACGGTCATCATTATCATCCTTTCGGATTTGGGGTGCTCTGTGCTCTGCTCGACGAGAGTGTTCCTGTTTTCCTTAGATGATCCCAAAGGAAGTTGGCCTTTTTCTAGTATACATATACATAATATACAAGTGATACTACGGTCTTTAGTGCGATCAGTTGTTTTCTTCGTATATCGTAGCCTGCTTTCTCAATACTGAGAATAACAACGTTGGGTACATGAGAATGAATATAAGAAAAGCAGAAGGGGAAACATTACTAATTAGAAGGTGCGGATGCATTATAGGTATTTGGATGGCAAAGGGTCCGTCCGTCCGTTCCGTTCTGTTGTTTTGATTTAAAGTGAGAAATTAGAGGTGCCTGTAAACAGAAGAAAGGCCATTCAAAAAGTGAATGTGTAGCATGAGAGAAGTAATTTTCAGTGACCATTCGTCCATTTCATTCTTGGAGTTTGTTTGTATTTTAGCAATGCTTCGTGGTGGTGATGGCTGGTGGCATCGTAGCGAGGAAGCTGTGTTTGGTGTCTTGTCATAGTAGTTCTAGGAAACCTTTTCCCCCTTTTCCAGGTCTAGTATTGACTGTCAAGTGAGCCTTTGCGACTCTTGGTTTCATCCTCCTGCGGATCTTCGCTCATAAAGCCCCAGGAAGTTCACTTTTCACAAAACAAAGTCGGCAAATCCGCTTTATTGCATAAGGTTTATCTTGTGCACGTCTCTGTAAAAAGGTCGAGTGGACTGGTTGGTAGTAAAAGTCGAAGGGTCATAGAGTTTTGCCACTGCAACACGCTTTACGCCGCACATAAACGTGGCGGTGGTGTATGTGAATTCTCGCCGCCTCTTTTTGACAGTGTAAAATGATTTTATGGATTTGGCACACTTCAAATGACGGGTTAACTTCACTGATCCAGGAATTTGACGATAGTCTCTTTGAGAGCTATTACATTTACAGCATGCAAATTCTCCAGACTCTTGACTCAATGAGCCTCCAATTGAATTTCATTGCATTGTGTAAATGGAGAATTTGGCGTTTCCTTCAGCGTGGACTTAAAAGAAATGGGCAATGTAGCATGTAGCAATACCAAGATGGTTCATGGAGGAAGTCTTCTGGAGTGAATTGAGATGAACAAGAATGGAGCAAACCGGAGGAGGTCGACTTCCTGAAGATGTCTTGCTTAGGATAATAGCTCAATAGGAATTCTATATGTGTGGTGGTTATCAATAGACCATGCTTGACTTTTGACTGCACACCACCTGGACTGAAAGTCAAGTCTGACTGGTGTATTACGTTTGAGTCATTTCAGCTCAGTGAGTTGTCTGCTTTCAACTTTCTGTTCTGTTCAGAGTAAAGTGGTCTTGACGGGGAACCTTATGCATTTATACTCTAGAGCCCATCAGATCAGGGTTTTCAAGGTGCGACGTGGGTTTTCTCAAGTATGAAGATGTTGCCTGTGAATCGTTTGGTCACAAAGATGGACTAGGTGGTGGCTTCACCTTCTCGAGCCAAGATGGAATGCGCTCTCTGCGGGAAGGATGGCTGGTTCGGTCAGGAGATTAAGGTGTAGAACTGGGTGTGTTGTTTGGTGACCATCAGAGAATGCAGACCTAAGGGCCTCTCTCACTGTTGCTCATCAAAAAGTCGATCAGATAAAAGGGCCAGAGGAAAAGATGTCTTTGACACCCAGGGTAGAGAAGTACCACCCACGCAACCTCTGTTTGGGAGTCCTTCAATGTGCGTCTTAATTCTCATTGTCCAAATCTCTATTTCAAGGTGATATATGGTGGGCTCCACTCAAAACCATAAGGTTTGGACCAACCCAGCAGTCATTCCCTGACCGCTGAATTTTCTGCCTCCAGCAGAGCTCTAACTCCTCCAACCCAAACAACTTGAAAGAGTCCAACTGTTTTCTGGAAGTTATAAAGACATTCACTTGACTTCTTCAGTTTCTCTCAAAGTATGAACGGCAATTGAGTCATTATGTTTCCTTTTAGAGCTAGCAAGAAAAATTCCTTTTTCGAGCACATGAAAACAAAATCCCTTCTTGTGACAGGGATGGACTTAAAGCACTTGACTCGAGTCTTAGGCACATCCGGGAGGACATATCTCATCAACAGACAAGCAATTTGCAATATTCGGAGTCGTCAATGCAATGCAGTGCATCACCTTTTCTTTTGTGTAATTGCTCAGAGTGCTGCAGTTTTTGAAACAGCCGTTTGCACGTACTTGCAAGGAACAAAATGACCTAAAGGCACGCTGTATTTAAATTGAATGCTAGGCTTTTATGTGTAAGGTACTCTTCGAAATGCAAATTAGAGAAGATCGTTGTTGTTTTGGGTTGCCTTTGCTTTGCTCTCAGAGATCATCTGAGCCTGACAAAAGTACTGTGCGTGGCGTGACTCAGACGGCATGGTGTGAAAGTTTGATAGATGGTAAATGAAAGAAGCTCCAAGGTTTGTACATATAGAGCGTTGTCCTTTTGTCTCCCACTGAAGCCCTGGAAGAATAGAGCAACGGTCTTGTTGTTTTGACGAAAAACTTGGCGACTTGAAAGAAAAGAAAGGAAGAAGTGGTCCATATAAAGGCAATGTTGCAGTCGTGAACTCATTTGCCAATGTGAAACAAGGAGCATTTCTCAACAAGCCACGAACTTTAACTTCTCCCTTTGTCCCGAAGTAATTTGACTGTAATCAAGGGGCCTTTAGAGAAGGACTAAAAGGCACTGTGGCGATACAAGTAAATCACGACCTTTCTCCCTCCTCCATGCTCAACTTCCCCTGTGTGAATCCTCTCAAAACAATAATTAGCTTCAGCGCAGCTCATTATGTGGCGGCGAACGGGTTAATTTCAAAACTCTTTGCAGGTCCTCGTGTGTCTTGGTGAGAGACGACAGTGTGGTTCATGAATGCGACCACTGCGATAATATAGGTCAGTTCAAAAGACATCCCATCCAACGCACCTTTGTTCCTCTTTGCCTCTTCTCATGAGACTCGCGTCCGCAAGAATGGGAATTCTCTCTGTGCGGTTCTCTGCTCCGCTGAAGTCATGCTGCACTCATATTATAAGATCCCATTATTATTGTATGTACTTTATCCAGTCGGCAAATGAGAAGTGTTTTATCTCTTCAAATTGCTACATTCCTCCTACATTCTGTTGGTCGTTTCATATATACACGCGAGTCTCGCCATATATCCTATTCCATCTTTCAATCTCTCAGACTCAGCTCAGGCACAGAATTGTATCAAGTAGAACAATGAAGACGCTGTTCTTTTTGCACGTGCAACGACTTGTGTCAAATTACCTTACGTGTGTTCAGACCACGATTAGCGACAACTGTTCGCCAAAGCTATCGTTCTCCACAAAAGTATCGTTTCTACCATTGATACATTACATTACACTATTTTAAGGTTACAGAGGTGCCAAGAACGTGCGTGATCGAGTGAGCACACACCATTCAAACTGGATTTCTGGATCGACTCCGTTTCATGCACTTTACTGTGTTTCTTTGAACACAACGTGTGAATTTTACTGTCGTTTCAAGTGCAACGAGGCGGTTTTGCTGTTCTTTTTCTTCTTTTCAGATCAAATGATGAGATGGCTAATAGAGACTTCTTTCGTGTGATGCACAGGACACGAATTGAATGAATTCAGGCTAAGCCAAGCCAGGGAAGAAGTCGTTGAGTGTATGCTAGCTAGGAAACCACGTTACAGCTACAACATCGTTGTTTCCACCTATAATCGATCCTGTGGTCTTATTTGGCCTCAAACGTCATGGGATATCAGTTCATTTGATTAGTGAAGCAATCGCCTTAGTCCACCTTCTCATGTGATGATGATTAGGAAACACACAGTTATAAGCGGACGTAAATACGCTCTTTGTCGTGCCTTAAGTGCATCTTTCTCAGAGGCGTTGGAATTATTGTAGGAAGAATGGGTGTCGAGAAACCCAATTATGGTGTTCCGGATGACAGGTTTCTCAATGTCCTAAGGCTGAGAAACGCACTCACACAATTCGTCGATGGTGCTGGTTGGTAGTGGTGCTCCTGTCATGCTCTTGTTCTGCTCACTCATTCGTTTCGTCGAGCCCGTGCATTCTCTTGAGAGTGTCTTCTGCTCACTTCCCAACCAAGCAACAATGCCCGGTCGCATCACTATACATTACTATTACGACAATGTCTTTCTGCTACTTTACTACTACTCCTTCCACTTACTACTACTACATACTACTACCACACCACTACTACTAAACTAACTTACAACTACTACTTCTCCTACATTTCTTTGTGATCCTCCTGCCACGCCGATGTGATGCAATGATGTTTGATCCCATCATTTTATACATTTTAAGTAGATTCCGTAGCTCGGGTGAACCTCGGAACGAAGGAGATGACTCAAGAATTGATGCACTTGCGTTTTACAAGATCTAAAAAGTCACACATCGCTCATTTTTTATCTGTGCCTGTAGTCTTTTGTTTTCACGCATCATTTCATATACAGTAGCATCCTGGGGTGATGCGGCCTGTGCCAAGAAAAAAGCTTCTGGATTCTGGACCCTTTTCGTGACTGCTTCTTATTCTTGACAACACCAAGACCCCTTATTTTTACCCGTTAGCAGCCCATTTTTTCCCTTGACTGACTCCAAAATATCAATTTTCCATCATCATCACGAATTCCATGGCTCTTGACCTGTCACGTCGTCGTCTGGATAAAGGTACCTGTGGTCAATCTACTACTTTACGCATGACTAAGGGCACTAGCAATGATGTTTTGACATTTTATGGATGGTTTTCGTCTTAAGTAAACACACCGGTATATTGCATATACCTGATCCAACTGAGAGTGGTGTAGAGCACGCTGCATTATACAGTAGTGCACAGCGAGTCGAGTGGTACTTTAGTATACACTGGAAGATAAGGAAACACGTTACAGGGAAAGGACCCTTTCATGGCATAACGAAGTCAAATTTTCAAAAAATGATTCAAGTCTCAAATGCAACTCACTCCCTTTAAGGTTGCACGTTGCAGGCATTGCTGTGCTCAAGGAAATTGAAGCGGAGCGGTGGCACAGCATCATCAGCAACTTGCATCATTTTTCTCATGTAGTACCTGTGTAATGTGTATCCCTGTCTTTGCGTCGCAGTTGTGCACTTCTCGTAATGGGAAATAATCCTTACAGTCTTTCTCTTTGGGACTGGATAGATGCACTTTTTCGTCATTGTGCGTCTAGTAAACGTTATGAAGGTATTTAGACATTGGAGGTACTAGATGAAGGGAGTTTCGTCAGAGAGCAATGTGCGTTTTGTCATCATTATCTCTCCTCAGGATCGTCTTCATCATAGCGAAGAGAATTTGGTCGAGTCGGAGACTCGTGAAAGGTTACATGCAGACACTCTTTAGCCTTTTGTACTCCACTTTTTGTCTTAAGACTGACTGGACGAAGTTGCGGACTAAAACCTCAGAATATTATTATGATGGTTAGATGGTAAGGTGCCGGATCAGTTTGGAGGTGGTCGATTGCCTTCGTTGGCTATGAGACTCGCTCAACTCAAGCAAACTCAAACAGTGCTGTGGAAGAAGCTATATGGGAGACAAAAAATAGATCGTATTTTTTCTAGACTGATAGATAGGTTAGCATCAGTATCGAATCTCCTTCAACAACTACCTTCCTTTTGTACAAGTAAGAAAGAAAAAAACCACGTAAAATTTTCACGATCTTGTCCATAGCGTAACAAGATTCCAATTCATCACACATGGCTGACTCTTTGGAAGTCCCATAAAAAGTAATGTTTTCCTAACCTCACAAGGAGCGATTTTTTCGCCACCACCACCTCCGCTACCGTTCTTATGTAGCATTAAGTAGTGAGTTAGTGAGGACTACTTAGTTCTCGTGAATTCGACAAGGTTTAATCGAAGAGGAATCCCTTGTCGCCTATGTAAAGTACTCTATAAAATGTGAGTAGATTGATGAAAAGGTGTAGCTTGGCATAGGCCAAAGCGTTGCATCCCGTCATTGTATTCCTCAAAAGCTGATTGTGGTGCCGCCGTGCTTTCCTCTCTCGCCGAAGGAATATCATTAGCTGTACAGCCGTGTTGGAGTTGAAGGTTCCGTTTGCCGAAGGTGATTCTCTCTTCACATTGTGACTGCACTGATTACCACTTTGTTTTCATTTCGATCAAGAATGAGAAAGGACCGCAAGGACAGACTGTTCACCTGCTTTGACACCTTGTCGAATTGGCAGCAATTGAAACCAAATATTCCTCCACGAAATGCAAGGAAAGCATACTTGGTTTGACCAGGAGATCCGTCACTCCTTCGAGGACGACGAAGACGTGTCTTCGTGTTGACTTCCCTTGTGTCCATGCCGCCTCTCGTCTCACAAATGACAGTAAAACACTCTGTGTCCAACAGTTAATAGGAGGAAGCAGGTTTCTTCCTTTCGTGCAGGTTTTGCAGGACTCAGTCTCGTAGCATCGTCGTCACTCTTTTTCTCTGACAATAATTTTCCGCATGATTGTGCTAATCTTTAGAAGATGTGTGGGTAATGTGGATCCCCGAGCACATCCTCTAACTCAATCGACGACGACGACGTCCGCTCATTCACACTGTGCCCAAAGCTCTCGATAAATTGTCCACGTCGCTCTTTGGAAATCAATCCGTGCTCACTCAGTCCATGTCTCGAGAGTCTTTCTTCCTCTCCAAGTTGGCTCTGCTTGGTCATTTGGCATGCTCGTTCGCTCATCCGTTTTTGCTCAGAACACAATGATGCCCAATAATCTTGTGACCATATCATGATGCTTGCCTTTTGTCGTCCTGTTAGAGGACACGTCTTTCCGTGTGCACGTCAATTCAAATAGATTTAATGCTCCAATATCACCACTTTGAATTCAACCATTTTACTCCTTTCCGTTCAATGAACTTGAGCACACACAGCACATACGACTACGACAAATTACTCAAGTACCAGTTATGAGGTGTGATCGGAGGCGGCGATGGTCATCATAAAAACGACCATGCTAGAATTAACAAAAAATTGAGCACGTGGGGCGTGGCTGGTCATTTGTCTCCGTTCTTCAAACTCCGCTTTAACTCATTTTACGAGTCCCGAGTCGCCCCATTCCTCCTCATAGTAATTCCCTTCATCTCCTCTTCTCAACTTCTCATATCATGTCCCATGAACATTGCCATTTGCCGTTCCAAGTCTTCATGATTGCAATGCAGGCAGACACCGTCGCACTTCTTTTAAATAATTCCACTGAAATTAGCCATTTACGACTACTAAATTGCATTCTGTTGTTTCAAAAAAAATTTATTGCTCACTCGCACGGTTTGACTATTTGAATTTAGATTTGCAGAATAAACACTAGTACATACTATATAATTCACTACGCTCCTGTTCAACTCCAATTTTCCACTAGGTCAAGCAAACTACAGCAATGCACTTGCAACTTCAAAGCTACTGCTACAATTTACTTGTCATTCAGCTCACAAATTTTCCTCCTACTTTCTTACGTATCCTGATATTATACTTGCACATATTCACGTACTAAGAAGAGTTTTATCGTTTTACAATTCATTGGTTTCATTGCTTCGTGTGTGTGAATTATACTACGGTATCCTATAAAAAATGACTTGTATAGGATAATGATGGATCACTTAACATTTTTCATTGCTCCTGGGAAGCATGAATTAGGTGAAGGTAATGGTGAGTTGCGTGAGATGCGATGTGAAGGAATGAAGTTACAGACTTTTGAGTGTAGAGCTCACAGAACCAACATGAATTTGAATTGCAGTGTTTAACTTTTCAATTCTGTCATATTTGACTGAATATGTGCTCACTGAATTTCTTAATTTTTGTGAATAATGGCATATTAAATGTGCGGTTAATTAATTAGTAATGGATGAAAGCGAAAATGATTGCAATATGGTTTGTGGCAAAGAGCATTTGGGAACGAGAAGTGTTAGTGTTAGTAGCCGCTATATAATGAATTTGAACGAGATGCCAAGACAGCGTAAGAATTGGCAGAGAAAGCAATCATTGTAGACATTAATGTGAACTGCAGCAGTACTTTGTAATGATAACACAAGTATGTACTTAGTAACTGGGAACAAACTGGTCCATTTAGATGAAGGAGTAAGGGAGGAGAAGCTGAGCACACACGTACGATACGAAGTTGATTGTGCACTCTCATTGAATCATTGAATGTAGTACAGAGCGCATATTGATTTTGGTAATAATTATTCTTATATGGGGGAAATTAGTGTCGATTAGCTGTTTGGAAAGGAGCAAGGTTGTATGCTCACTTCTTAGTTGGCAGTTTAAAGAGGGTACTCGTGCTGACGTCAATCAAAGTGATAGACAAAACCCACCTACGGGCTCAACCAGTACGGTTACCCCGTGGTAGGTGATGCAGAAGGGAAGAAGAGTGTTTTATTGCTCATTGTGCAGATCCTGACAGCATGCGGTGGAAGCGCTCTGTGGGAAGGTGAGAATGAATGGGGTGCCAAACTGCCAAGTCAAGTTCGGACTAACGATTCTCCTTGAAACTGTATATAAAACAACTTTGGTGTGTCTCGTCGAGAAAAGAGTAAGATGTTACATGGGAAATTATGAGATGTTGAAATGCAGCTTTTATCATCATCTTGGTCGTCTTCGGCCCAGGCGCAGACAATGTGAACTCAAGTTGTAGGAAAGTGGTCACATTTATTTGTAAGGAAAATGAAGGTGGAAATAAAAGCTCGGAGAGGAACTGGACGTTGAAAGCCCAAATGAAGAGAGTAAAGACACCACTCCTTGTGCGCCTTCTTCTCCTTGGAATAAATACAAGCATAATCACTTGTTGGTCAGAACTCAGAGGAGGAAAGGTGCAATGAAGGCAGGAAAATATAAATATTGTTTGTGGCCACTGTGGGATGCAGTTTGAGTTTGAGGCTCGGATTGCAATGGCACCGCCAAGCACAACTTGAGGTTAAGAAGACGTGCAATACATACGACTTTTGGTTAATGGCCGGGGTGATAGGATTTGTTTGGTGAGAGACTTGTTGAATCGTCCAACTTGTAGTCAAAAAAGTCTTGGCTAGAAGAATGAATGCCTTGCTTTGTTCTTTGCAAGTGGAATAAGGTAGATTTTTGACATTCATCATACCAAGGAATGCGTAGGGCTTTTTGTCCTCTGCATTGTGGTGCCTTACATCTTACGATGAAATGAATGTCAGACTGAGATTCACTTGAAGCAAGCGTATTTGCTCGCATGTGCAAGCATTGGGCTTTTACCACCTACAGACTGGCCGTGCGAATTCACCGCAGAAGGCTTGAACAGCTCGTTTGTTTGAGTCCTCGTTGCGATTGCGATGTGTTTGTGTGGCGTGTGCAGGTGGGCAATAAATTGAGTACAGGCATGCATGCAGAGCTTTGCAGAGGACTTAGGACGAAGGATTGTTTTGCAAGTTTCCTTGTTTCTCACTTAAAAAGAATGAAACTTTGGAGAACGTAAAGCGTCAATGTGTAGGCGGTTTGTTCTCTCAGCTTTGTGCCATTGTCTCCGTTGTCGTTTGTACCCACAGGGCACTTGAAAACAACTGAACTCAGCTCTTTAGTCAGGGCTTGCTAGCAACGCAGCCCGAGTCTTCCGAGCACTTTTTGTGACACATTGAAACTAATTTCAACCCAATCATGAAAGGATGAGTCGATTTGTTCAAGGTTCATCACGTTGCGGATCAATAGATGAAGGGAAGTTTTCAGGATTGGAATACTACCATCCAAATGACGATAATGAGTCTCTTTGTGTCAACACCAGCCACGAACCGCATATATTACTTGAAAGTAACGATGATGGACTGCTTTAATAATGTGAAGCCGCCACCGCAAAAAGCAGCGTTTCTTTCTACTCAGCTATGATACGATGCTTGTTGATCTGTTCGACTATGCTATGATCGGGGTGAAATCACCCTTTAGCTCCAATTGTGATAAAGACAATTGCACTACTGCTATGATATATACTTAGTTACTATATCCATTGCAGTATTGGTTGGACTTGGATTCGATTGCGTTCGATAGTAATTGTACGTACGTAGGTAGTTTATAGTTGCTTGGTATACATGTTTGACGTGGTTAATCCTTTACGAAATCGTCAGAAGGAGCAAAGCAAAGTAATGCAATGCAGCAAAAAGCCTGACTCTCATGTCGTCATTAGCAATTATCTTTGCCGTTGGATGGACTCATTGAATGGCTCCTTTCTTCCGAAGGTTTGTGTGTGCAAATCCGCGTCCATGAAATGAAGGTATTCAGAGACGACATCGCAATGACGGTGTGGCAGTGGCAAGGCATGCGAAAAGCGAACTTTCTGACCATGTTGATTGTGCGAGGATGGATTTGAGTGAAGTGCATGGCGAAGAGTTCCAATCTCATTCTCAATGCACGATTTTGAACTCGGATTTTTTGAATGGTTTGCTTGAAAAGTCAGGATGTTCGTTTATCCCTGAGCTTGACGTGGATCGTGATTAAAATCATCCAGAGCTCTTCCCTTCCCTATTATTATTTCAGTCATTTCTCATTCCGTTTAATGTATATAAATTTGACAATTGCTGCTTATGCTTCATGTGATAGCTACGGGAAGGACGTCTCTTATAAACCTACAGCCTGTCGCTCCCATGTCCAAATGTCCACGTCCTGTGCTGGGACATTTACGTTACAGTAGCACACACCGGCACGGAAAGACCACACAACCGCCGGTCTGTCACTGTGCTTAAGAGTTAAGTATCAAAGTATCCTACTTGATGCTACAATGCTATCATATCAGAATCCTCTTCACTTTGTCCCACATGGGAAATGCTACGAATCGAAGTTATGCATACTTTTACTTATTTCTAGTATAAATGTAGCCCGGAGCATAAGATTCAAGAGTAGTAAAGCATCGTACGATTTAGGGCTTAGTATACGTGATTACTTTACTTACGTCCATTTATTATTACTATGGAACTTCTATAGTAACCAGTAACCATACCGGTTACGCGTGAAAGGTACGAACTCACCAAAAGATAACTGGAAACTCGATATTTCGTTTCGTGCTTGCGTTGCACCTAAATGTACTTGTCCTTCTGTAATTCATAATTTCTACCTGCCCAAAATGTAACAAAAGTGTTTCACTCTCAAATGGAGAGGTTAGTGGAGTCAGGAACTAACTTCCGCACTTGTGTGTGCCATGTCCTTTCTGCTTCTGGTGATGCTCCTGTTGAGTACGTTGTTGTTTGGGAGTAGAAATGCAAGGGAAGATGAGACAGGGACACCAGAGAATGACAGTGACCACCTGCTTACCTGTGAACTTCTATTTGAACATCCTGGCCTTTATATAATTTGAACTTCTCTTTTCGCTTGGTGTACTATTGAATCATAAATGAACGACGCTGCTTATTCAGGTGCGCTTTGGTGGTGAGCCAATTTTGAGAGGAACCCTGAACACGTTGACTTTGCTCTTTTCTCTACACACTCCAATCAGCAAGTCAGCCGACGAGATGATTCATAACACCATAACTATACATGGTCTGAGCCCGCTTCTGTGCGGTAAGTGAGGAGGACGCGACGACCCGGTTAACACAACACGTTGTTAAATGACCAGGCATAATGATACAGAACGCTAAAGTCATATTATCAGCGGAAGGTCTGTGTCTAGTACTTGTAAAGTTTGGCCATGTGAAGGGGAAAACAGCAAAACTTGCTGACTGGGCGTTCCGATATCACGTCGGCGGATATGAGCTAGTCAAACAAATAAGCATTGAAAAAGCCAGTTCGTGGCTCATGTTTCGGGAATTGAAGTTCGGTGTTGGCAGTGACGGTGCTGGTGGTTTGCTGGGTCGTGGTGGCCATGGCTTTTAATAATGAGGTAGCGAGGATTGAGAGGTCTGGAAACTTGGAAAAGAGATAATTCCACGACGTGGAGTACAGAGACTACGGAGAGAGCGGAGACGTGCATTACATATGATTTTGAGTGCGGGGCAGATATCTTGTTTGGAGAAAGAGCCCAGGGTATCAATTAGGCGACATTATTGGTAGACTGGGGCAATAGAATCGGGCGAGTGACAACAGGGCACAATAAGATAATGTGTGACTGAAGGACAGTATGCTTCAACTCTATGTCCAATGCTAGTTCATGTGAAACTGGTGTCCATCCCCTTGCAACCGCCTCTTCTCTTCATACAACGTTACATGTTCCCAGTTCATGATATATTTCTGGTAAAGCCGGTCTATCGATACCGTACCGACTCAAGTCATCATCGTATTATTGAAGGAGATGAGAATGAAATGAAATGAGACTGACTCTTCCCTATTCTGCATCCAGGAGAAAGATCCTTAATGAACCATCATCACATGCTCTACTAGTGCTTCGTCCGTGCTCCTTACTTGTTCATGATGGGATGCTGGAAATGGAAAAAGGACGCAACAACGTTCGTTTGCGTTGTTGTGGCCAAGTATCTATTCTATCATAAATGTACACACTAAAGTGCACAGTAGGGCTTACTCGCTTATACTTAGTACTTGCTTGCTCAGTCAACTAAACTGAGTCAGTCAAATCCAAAGGCAATGGGCAAAGGCAAAACCCAACTCTTCTGAGGGATGATAGAGCCACGAGAGGAATGACGACGAGCGTGCCGCAGGAGGTGAGGGTGATTGTTAGACCTGGGATCCTGGTAACTGGTAACTGCTCACCAAACGTGCAGTTGGTCTTTGGCTGTGTTTGCGATCTGTCGCTTCTGTGTGGAGGGTCCGACCTTACCAAAAACCCAGTGGGGCATCTTATCTCACTCTGCCTCCTTTGCCTCTGTCGTCCAAATAATAGACACATCCAAGGACCCTGTTTCATTGTTGCTTCCCAATTTCTTCTTGCTGTCGCCTAAAACTAATCCTTGACATCTCGTTCACCACCACCACTTGCTCACACACCACTTGAGAAGTCACTCTCGTCTCAACATTAGTCGACGAGCCGGCCCATCACTATTTTTGATCGATTGACCTGCTCCGTCCACGTTGCCTATTGTTCTTCCTTCATTTTTACCCGAACACCACCACCACGACCGTGTCTTCTTCGTCATGTGTGGGTGAACCAAAAAAACCATTGTGTTCCCATCATTTCGCCCAGTAATAAACTGCACCGAAATCATCCCTCTTTTACCAGTTTGTGTGTGTTGTGTTATGTGTCTCTGTGCTTTCAAGTTACAACCACATGCACTATATTGTCTCAAGGGACGCAAAGACGCAATGTCTAATCATTCCTTGGGTTTACGACACGAACATTGTATTTGTACTACCCGCTCATGAAACTCCGAACTAACACAAAACAACTCCCAATGTCTCAACTTTGCTTTGAAATTTAAGTTTTATTGAGGATTATCGTCCTGTGCTTTGTGCTTACGTTCCATAAATCGTATCAGTTCTCCCGGTGAAACATTTCCTAAACTCGCTCACTTTCCCCCGGCCTTGCTCCCTTAACAGTAAGATTTTCATATTCAGGCAACAAGTGGGAATTCCATCGTTATTGTACATGTTCAAGTTCAAGTGTTGACTTTTGAAATTAAAGTCAATTGTGCACACAGTTTCGCTTACAATCATCATTATTCTCAGTTTGATTTTGGTTTTGATTTCACACTCGGAATTAAATCGTCTTTCAAGAATTGTAATTTTTGGTTCCTCCGTACGTGACTGTGTAGTTTCGGTGAATTGTTTGTACAACCAATTGCGCTCAAGGAATCTGATGATGTCGATCAGCATTCCGTATCCGTTGTAATTATGTTGTTCAAAGGGAATAGTAGCAAATTGGAACTGCTCATTGAGAAGATTCAGGCTAATAAGGAAACCACAGGTTTGTTGAAAAATTGCGATAAAATTAAAATATGACTTTTAGACTAGATTCATAAAATTCATAATGTTCATAAACCGCATGCACTATAAGACTATAATGTCACAATCGCACTCAGAGATGGATTTTCCGACAGTTTACAAATAAGAATTCTTGTCAATTACATGAATTTTACATGAAAGGTTGAATTACTTAGTTTTGTGCTAAAGACTAAAACGTTTTGGAGAATTGGTCTGAAATTACACTTTCTTACTTTCTAAAAGGCTAATATGAATATTGTTAGAAAGGCTATTATTAGTACAAAGTAATTGAAAAGGCAACATGGCATAAAGAATGTGAACGTGAACATGAGTCCAGACTACATGTCTAATGGATTTTGGGTGAGCCGATGGTAAATATTTGGTGGTCAAAACTAAAATTGTACGCTTCGACCACATAGAGGAGAGCTAAAGATAAGGAAATCCAATGTGAATGTGCATTGAAACGGAAATGATGGATTGTATTGACAGATACTCTCGGGACAGACCCAAGTTTGTCTTGGAATTCGGAGACGGCAGACGAAGATCAAAATTCGTTGTCACCCAGTTCTTGTGCGACACCCACAAGTGTGACGACAGAAGGGAATGACCCGGAGGTGAATTTTACCATTGGTCCAACGGAATCAACACCGTACGCTTGTCAATTTTGTGAGAAAGCATTCCCCCGTTTGTCATATTTGAAGAAACACGAACAGGTAAGACATCAAAAGTTCAACATCAATTGCATGTTCTATGATAGTTACTAATATTATTAGTATAGTGTAATGTTTTATCGTTGTATGAGGGTAATGCAAATGCAACCGAGCAATCCATACTTGCTTTCTGGACAGACACATCCATCCAATTTATCTCGTTGTGTAGTCAACCCAGTTGTAGCTATAATCTCGAAAAAACTTTAAAGAACTCGAGTTGAGTCTAATTTTGGTTGTGGAAAAGCCTAACTGCAACTACCCGTACATATCATTTTTGTATTAGAATTTGTAATCTGAAGGATGAGATGAGCGTTTGAACTAGGAATTATAGTACATTGAGCTTTGTACAGTTATGGAAAATGTGGGAAAGCTAAGGAACGGAAAGGTTTTGTTGTTGTCTTAGCATGCAACACTGCTATAAGCTATGCTACTATCTTCGTAGTAATAACTTTTTAAACCACAAGGGGCTTTTATGTCAGGAAAACAAAGAATATAGTCAGGTCTGGTCAAAAAGATAATTTGTTGGCTGAACTGTCATCTCAAAACTTGTCACAGGAAAGCATATAGACAGGAAATGCACAAATTTTGAACACTATATGTGAACAACGCCAAGGAAATTTGGGGAGACTGATTGATTTCGAGACGATTCAAACAAAGATAAAATAGTGGACGTGTTTTTGTGAGTCACACTGGAACCCTTAATACTGTGAACCGTGACAAGAAAGATGCCTTGCTTCGTTTAAATTCAGCTTGCTAGGAATCCATCGTAAGAGCTCATGGCTTGTGTACTTTAGAATAATGTACACTAGGTTCAACAATCAACACGATACCCGTCACATATTTGTGTTTTTCTATCTTTCACACAGTCATTTGCGGTGTCGTGGTTTGTATTATCATCATGGATTGTAGCGCCTTTTGCATTTAGGCCCTGAAATATTTGTGTATAACCTCAAGGCCATGATTTCAATTTGTAAGAAGTTGAAAAGGGATACAAAATACAACCGATTCTCGACTTATGCAAATGTGATTTCATGAGTTTCTCAATCACAATCGTCTCATAATCATAAGGTTATACATATACGATATGAAACAATATTAGTGGTAGTATATGCATGCCATCATGCCATTTCTTGTCGTTTAAGCTCATTTTGACTGACGGGACGATAAGAGTTGACTGAAACATGGTAGTAAGCATTGCAGTTTAATGTAAATACATTTGAGAAGACGCCGATTCCGTATTTTTAATACTGTCCTTGATTGCAGTTCTTGACCCTGGTTGACGTTTTGAGATCACTAGTATAGTTTAATATTGGCAACGTAAGCATTTTAGATTTGGATAACTTTATGAAGTAAATCTGATAATATTTTGTGTTATTCCAGAGTCACAGCGACCAAATGCCGTTCAAGTGCGACTTTTGTCAGCGACTCTTCAAACATAAGAGAAGTCGTGACCGGCATGTCAAACTTCACACTGGTGACAAGAAGTATCGCTGCCCACATTGCGAATCTGCCTTCTCCAGAAGGTTTGTTTATCCTTTCTACGTATGTCTTTGAACAGTGATAAGAATGAGGAGCGGAGTCATCCGTGGCTTATGTTATTTCATTCTTTGGAGGCTCTTGCTTATATTGCTTTCCAGCCTCGTCCTTTACAATTTAATTATCTCTTGCTTTGTTTCGCCTCTGTCTCCCTTCTTGGAAACTGACTTCCTGTATTCTTATCTTTCGCCCTACTACGTCCCGATTATTGAGTCTCATGTTGAACACGTTGAAACAGTAATGCTCTGCTCTGAAACTACCCAAACCTAAGCTTCATGCCTTGTTTGTTCGTCGTACGTAGAACATACGGACACGGATGGCTCATGCTATCATAGTTCATACGAGTTTGCCTTATGAACGGACTTTTTGTGACCCTCGAGCTGTAATTCTTTGCTTATTGAGGTCTTCTGATAATGTGATTACAGTGACCATTTGAAGATTCATTTGAAAACCCATGATCATCAGAAGCCGTACCAATGTGTGATATGCAACCGAGGATACAACACAGCCGCAGCTTTGACGTCGCATATGCAAAACCACAAGAAGGAGTCGGTGCACAGTACGCCCAGTCCGGGTCCGTTCCGCTGCCTGCAGTGCACCGGCACATTTCTCACGGGGGAAGAACTCCAGGTAAATTAATGCTCAGTTCAAAAGCAAGGAGCCGAATGAGTAGAATGAGGCGCCGTGGTTGATTCCATCCCTCTCAAGTGATAAATGTCTTGCAATGTATAAAGAGCACATTTGAAAACTACAGAGCGAGTAATAATGCAATGCTATGGACTTGAATCTACTCGATTTCTTGAGGTTCTTCGGTAAGGTGATAGTCGAATAGTCGAATTGCCACATATGCATGTGAAGTGAGTGTGATCTGACTGTGACAGACCAGAAGCATTGCACCACAAGGTAATAACAATAATAATGCTAGTCAAGAAGGATGCTTCTTGCCAAGCAGTTCCACCTCCGAAGGCCCATTATCAATTTCACATAGGAACTGAGCTAATTGCTTTTCGTCTTGGAGGTAGTAATCACACCGGTAGACTACTAAAGCGTTTTCCTACTTGGTCCATGCACGTCAAGAATGATGCATCCCTCAGAGCCAGGGTGTGACGCAGAGTGTGATTATTATGACCGTTCCGTGTGTGATTACGTAATTTATGTGTATGATTGCACACAGGTCCACGTTTCACACCACCATCGACCGATTAGTTCGTCAACCCCGGAGAAACATGAAGGTGGCAATGGAAAGAGACGTTCAGCCTCCCCGAAGACTCCGTCGTCTTCTCCGTCGGGCCGAATCCGAAGTCTAGATTTCGATCATCATTCATCTTCTCGTCTCATGATCCCCTTCCCCATGCCAAAATTGGCTTGCATCTATTGCACCAAAGATTCCTTCACAACCATGGAGTCACTTCAACTTCATGTCCAAGCCATGCACGGTAAGTAATACAAATCTTACTCATATATGAGTTGAGGTTAATTCAGTTTAGTACTCTAACCACATTTGATCGCCCTTGAGAACATTAATTTAGTTGCCTTCTTGGTTCTTGGTCCCCTCTCCTTCGAGCCTTTCCATTTTGCGGGCTGAAGTAATTAAGAAACTCACGTCAAGTAATTTCATTGTACTCTGACCCTCTTTTTGGTGACACAAATAAGTGCAGATAGTAATATCTACTACTATACTAAAGGGTCCAGATTCCCCAGTGCTGAGAACACTTGTCTACTTTCAAACCCATTCGTCTTATTATCTGCCGTCCGTTCCTCAGCCTTCTCTGGAACCTAATTTATTCATTATCATTACGGTAATTAGTCTGGTTTTGGAAGCAAGAGTAAAGGCTATTTGCTCCATGAAGCAATTCACCCTCACCTCGCTTGATTTCCTCGTGGTGCGTGTAAGCCATTAGCTCAAACTCTCAGAGTCGTTATTTAATGAGTCCTCCACTCTGTACAAGTGAATGCAACTCATAGTCAGCTCATCATAAAGTGGCCAAGCCAAACTGACCAACCCGAACTAATTGCTTGTGTATAAGGACAAATAATGGTTAATGTGAACGGGTGCCAACAACTGCTATATCTAATGTGATACATTGCTATTCCATTCCTTCAGCTTACTAATGAAAATCACTTGCAAACTCAAAATTTGGTGAAATTGTGGTCTTTGATTATCAGAGCAGATTCAATTTGCGTGTTATACTACACACAATCGATACTTTACCAGACTACGTAGTACAACGACCATTGTGTATGTACATGTAATGGTTTTGTCATGACACCATGCAAGGGGGAAAAGGACGTGTAATGTCTAGCAAAAGCTCAAAATGAATTCGGCATAACCGCTGGCTATCAACAGTGATTTGAGTCGTAAGGGCGTTTAGTATAACTGTTACTACAATTACTATGTTTCTTGTCTACAAATGTGACAGGTCCGCTGCTGAACGGTGACTTGGGAGAAAGTCCAAATCATTTGTCACCCATTGGAACTCCCGTAGGGGTTTCACCGCCGGAATGCATCTCATCCGTAGGTCACCTGGCTTGCAATTTTTGCACGATGAAGTTCCCCAACTTGAATGCGTTGCACAAACACGCAATGAGCGTGCACAGTTTGTCTGGGTACCTGCAAACCAAGGCAAAGGAGAATGCTTTCTGTGCTCCATGCGCCATCGCTTTCCCAAACAGTATTGCTTACGCTGAGCATTTTCTCATCTTTCACGCGAGCGCTCATCATCGGAAGCCGACACAGGTACGAAATGATTTTTTTCTGGTTTGACCCAAAAGCGACGAAGGAGCAGAGCATGCATGAACTGGCAGGATAGTTTGTATGTGACTGTAGGATAGTAAGTACGTGTGCATGAGGAGTTGGTAGCAAGTATCTAGGTAATTTGTGGTCTAGAAGATGGAGAGGGTGGAGTGAACAAGATGAATGTGTGAGTGATACAAGTTAGACAATAAACTGTCGCTCAGCACCCCGTAATAAAAGTCCATTAGCATGAGTGGAGCTGTAGGATAATGGAGCAATGAGTCTGACAATCTCAATCTCAAGTTGAGTGAGAAAAATATCTATCAAGGCTAGTGGAGAACAACTTAGAATGAGAGACAAGGAGTTAGATTGAATAATGGAGACGACTTTAGTAGTGTAGCTGTTTAGATGGTTAAAGAAGCAGTAGTCGAGTTTTATCTCTTAATCTGAGCGTAAGAGTGAGAAATTTTGGGAGTGAGAAAAGAACATGAGGATTGACGCAAAGATGTTACCAATCAACAGGTGTGCTCACCTGAGCCCCCACAAGTGAAGCCGACGGATCTGAGCAAGAAGAACAAAGCGGAGGCTGGTGGATCATCATCTTCAAGTGCAGGTCTCATCAACCCGGCAAAAAAAGTAAAAAGGGATGACGAAGACAGTCTTTTGAGCTCTGGAGCGTCCGGATCTCTGGTTATGGCTAACCCTACAATCTCCTTCGGACCCCACAGTCTTCTTTGTAATCAGTGCAATGCAGGATTCCCTGACTTTGAGTCTTTCCGAACACATCTGAAGAGTCATTTGGAAGAGGTAGTTCACAAGTTCGTTTGCGATGAGTGTGAGAGTGAATTCCCCACCGAAGATCAACTTGAAAATCATGCCATGGCACATTACCTGGCCACCACCACCGAATATGGGTGCCAGAGCTGCCTCAAGCTCTTTGGCAAGCCGGATGAGCTCCAGAAGCACTTGATGGACATTCATGCTCATCATCTGTACCGGTGCGCGCTTTGCAAAGAAATGTTCGACTCCAAAGTCTCTATTCAAGTCCACTTTGCTGTCAAGCACAGTAATGAATGTAAACTATTCCGATGTACCTCCTGCACTACCATATTTCGCTCTGAAATTGAATTCCAGGTAATCCTTACATTTCATTAGAATGTTTTATTTTTTTAATTTTATTCAAAGCTTTTGTAAACTATTCCGATGTACCTCCTGCACTACCATATTTCGCTCTGAAATTGAATTCCAGGTAATCCTTACATTTCATTAAAATGTTTTATTTTTTTTTATTTTATTCAAAGCTTCACGGAGATTTATACGTCGTCCGCTTTACCCCGTAACTTCACTTTCCCATAATTTGACCCATGAAGTATATATTCTAGATTATCTAGATTATCCGAGTGGGTCGTAAATAAAGCATAGGGAAAACGTGGATTCTGTTTACTTAAACTAAGTTTTGACCTTGTTTTTATTGCAGGTTCATGTAAAATTGGCTCACCTGCGAAAATTATCCCCATATCGATGCCTGCTATGCAGTGCATCCTTTGGGAATGAACTTGATCTCCAATTTCATTTGAGCACGCACCAGAAGCAGTTTCGTTGTAAACTTTGCGATGAAGCTTTTCATGTAGAATTTTTGCTGGATAAGCACATACAAACGCACCACTCCACGGTAATGAATGGGGACTCGACACCCACCATTTCCAACCACACGGGAGGTAATCACGGACATACGACAAAAGGCAGCAAAAAAGGAAGTGGCTCATCTGGCGCAAGCAAAAATAAAGAGTTGAAGTGTGACATTTGTGACAAGACCATCGGCAACGAGACGGAACTGACAAGTCATAGAAAACAGGTCCACCATATTTCTACTCTTCCAGCAAATTCAAATGCAAGTGTAGAACGTAGTAGCGGAGGTTCCACGTCTACCAAGTCAGGTCAAAAGTCATCCCATCATTCCCATACGAATACGTCAACGACGGCAAACCATACGTTGAGCCTCCATTGTGCTTATTGTAGTGAAAACTGTAAGAGTCGCTCGGATTTGGAGAATCATATGAAGACGCATCAGATCGTTTCATCGGGGAAACATAAATGCAACATTTGTGATGAGGTTTGTCCCACTGCCACCCTTTTAGCTGAGCATAAGCTCACACATTGCAAAGTCATCTCTGGCAGCTCCTGCACTGGTTGCAAGCAAAACATCAATTCTGAAGAACAATTCTATGCCCACATCAAGCAGCACTGTCAAGCATCAGTAGGCTCCGGAGGCAACGGGGGCAATTTGAGCTCGCCCTCTGCTCAGCTTCCCTTGCCGTGTATCGTTTGCCGACAGACGCTGATGACCGATATTGAAGTTCAGATGCATGCAAAGTTTCACACGAAACAGTTTGAAGGGACAGTGTCGTCTATCGTTTCGGCTGGTAGCGGAAACAATGGTTTGAACCTGAGCAATCAACTCCAGTCATCCATCCAATGTTGTCTATGTTTCCGAGTGGAAGACAAATCCAGATTTCTTTTGAATGGCTTTACGAACGGTGTTCAGACGTCTGTCTGTCAAGACTGCTACAGGAAGGGTACCGCAGCCAGTCCAGCTAAACTATCTCCAAAAGTGGAAACGATCAGTAAGGCATCATCTGATTCCTCAGAAGAATCAAAAGGAGATGTAACATCGAGTGGTTTTTCTCGGGGATCACGAGGTCGTCGATCCTACCAGTGTATCAAATGTCAGATGAGTTTCATAAATGAGGATGAGATTCAAGAGCATGTTGCCAGTCATCTTATGAACGAAGGTTCGAATCACGAGTGTCACCTGTGTCACCATGTATTCTTTGATACACCGCTCAAGTTACAATGTCACCTCATTGATCACACTTTTGAAGGATGCACCTCGTTCACTTGTTACATGTGCTCTGCCGTGTTCACCACAGCCACTGGTCTCCAGCAACACATGGTAGAACATGGCTTGCACACCCGCCCGTACGACTGTGCGCATTGTCATCTGAAATTCTTTTTCCGAGCGGAGCTGGAGAATCATCTTGTATCGCATGAACAGCTCAAAAAGTCCATAGTCGAGAGCTACTCTGGAAATGACTACACTAAACGTGTCCTCAACCTGACTCAGGAAGCCTGTGGTGGAAACAAGGGAAAGCCATCGCCGACTAATCTCAACGGTAATGGGCACAGCTCTAATAATCATCATCAAAAACCGAAAAAGTTTTTCTATCGCTCTGACGACTCAGATGAAGAGATGGAATCAGCCACCAATATCAAAAAGGAGGAGAAGCGTGACTCAGAACTAACAAGTCCACGTCGTCTGAATGGTGGCTCCTTATCTGATGAATCTTTGGTTGATGAGCGCAGTAAAGTAGTGCGGAAAACGCCCATTCTTCAAGACGAACCTGACTCGGATGACATCAGCAATGAGCCATTGCCCCACGGTCGTCGTTCTGTTGAGTCTAAGGACCAGGACTCGGACGAGCACAACTAAATTCTCATGCAAAACACTTCAATGAGAGTCTTACTAATGTCATTTGTACTTGTAAATAGACTCGTTAAGAGATTGGGTTTCGTCTCAATCACCTCAACAACAACGTTTTCGTAATAACACTACTGCATAAGATATACCGATACGATCATCCCCATGCATTTCCATATTATTTTTCCTTGTTTTTCGATATCAACTATCAACCTCCGAGACAAAATGTACTAATTCCGTGTCAAAGCTGTGTAAGTTCGCATTCATTCATGCCTACTATATATATATATTCTATAAGGTACAAGTAAGTGCGTTTCCTGCATCATGTCTCTCCGTCTACCTTAAATCTTATCGTCGATGAAACATTTACCGATTCCAATACTGGGATCTAAGGATTGACCAAGATGACAAAAACAAACGTTTTGGCATTCCTATAGGCGAGACATAATTTCTCAGAATCATATATATTTCCAAAAATGTCTTTTGTGTGATCATCTCGTACTATTGTCGTATGGCATAATATGTTAATCTGTAGCATTTAAGCTGTATAGCTGTAATTGCTATGAATATGTTATTGTAATTTAAAATGTACGTTCGAAAACATTATATAAATGGAGAGTGATATTAATTGTAATGCTATTTAGTAGTTCCATAGAACAGGAACAGAGTGATTACGATACAGAAGAGCAAGGCGATTTTCTATGCTTCATTGTAATGCAATAGTGCATAGGTAAGAATATATAAGTATACGCTAACAATCAGTAATGTTTCTTTGAACAGTTGAATGTTCAATACTACAAACTATGAATTACTATAGTACACTTAAGTGGCGAATGTGATGCAATCTATAATATACTGTTAAAGTATTATGAAGTTCCGAATATCCTTCCTCACCACGGTACGCATTCGTTGTTGTAGCTTAATACCAAACTGGAACTGTTACCGATTTTAATGCAGTGTAATAGACTTTTGTGTTTTGGACTTGAGTGCGGAGTTGTCCACTACAATTTATTCCTGTACGCGAGTCATTTAGCATTAAACTATTCATTATTAAAAACGTCATTGTTAGTAACTTGTTGTAGCTTTAGAAAATTCCTTTAGTTAATGATTCCGTTTAAATGGGCAGAGAGAGAAAGAGAGAGAGCGCGCGTATGTAACGATAAAAAACACATTTACATTCTTTAAAATAACCTCCTAAAACAATACAAAAAAAATAATAAAATATATATATTAAAAACCGAGGGTTTGTCATGCAGATTTACTAGGTACAACAATATAAACAGCTAGTAGCACGAAGCACACTACTGTTAAATGTATTCGAATCTAGTTGGGTATTATTATATGATATATAGCTCTTTTAGCACATGAATCGTAGAATTTAGCAAACAAATCCCACTGTCGCAACTTACTCTCGAGCACTTTACGTCATCCAACAATAAATTCCAAAATGATATACTAAATTATTATATACTATATAATAGTAATAGTATAACGTGTACAACCCATTATTACTATGATTTGACCTTTCAAAAATATGTAATTAACATTATAATGTATTAATCGGCATTAAACGATTGTTGATAAAATTAATCAATTTTGGCTTATTTGAGGATTTTTATTTCATACGCAAATTGTACTCTAATTGACATTTAACATTCCGTTCCTCCTTCCGTCTTACATTGCCCCTTATATGCATGCAAGGCGAATTCCATGTAACGCGATATGGCGAATAACCTAAAAAAATTCATACCCAACGTACAACTAATTAATAACCAATTAATTTATTAAAGAAGGCATAATAACAAGGATATTGAATTTTTAAAAAGTATGAAACTTGTAAAGATAGAATACAGTAAGGAACAGCGCCTTTACCTTTTGCATTGCATGGGAATGGGATAATGCACTTAAAGGCTAAAGCGAGCCACAAAAAGGAAGGCTTGGGGAATGGCTGAGTTTGCCGCACACTTCAAGTTCGTCCCATGCTGTTCATCCGGCTTTGTAGTCTGAGGAAG
>JABASF010000456.1:0-41657 GCA_019776145.1 Harlomillsia oculata | reverse complement strand
AAATATTTGGGCACTTTTTATCAAAATATTATTTAAATATAATGGCACTTTTATCAAAATATTTATCTTGTCTTTGGTGAGTAGTATAAACTGTACTTTGAAAGGGGCTTTAAAAGGACGTGCAAGAACACTATAATTGTAAGATTATTTTCTTGTTCATGTAGTAGGAACCAATGCCCTACTCCTAGAGTTTACATTTACGTCAAATTGTGCTTCATAGCAGACAAAGTAATAAGTAATTTACTTTATGTGTGCGTTTTATGTACCTAATACATTTACATTATATACTAAAATTGTTCTATATTTAAAGATGTTACGTATTCCTCAGTAGTCCTTTGTCAAGACCACAAAGTTTTCATGCAATCGGAGACTTCAAAGAGCGTTCATTGTACTAGAATCTTCATTAAAGTCAATGATGATTTTCGTTTTCCTATGTGAATTCATCTCGTTTACTTGGTGAAATGACGAACCTCTGCTGGAACAAGTATTTGTACTCAAAAAATGAGCTGAAGATGAGGAGGAGGCGTGCGACGACGCGTGCAGCAAATGTGCTCGCAGACTCTCAAGATTATACGGAGGATAAATGGGTGACAAACAAGAGAAAAAGGAAGTTGAGAGACTTGCAATTGTTCCTCGAAATGAAATGAAGTCCACACGATTAAGCAGTAAAGGAAACGGAGTAACCGCAGTCAGAATGACAAAATCAGAGAGAAAGCAAGCTTCAGTTTGACATTATGATGTCGCAGTTTGGTATTTATGGATGACGACGTCATGTCGTGTCATTCTTGCTTTCGTCCATTACTTTTTATGGACTTGTGTCCAAGCGTACATGATTATCTCTGTGACAAGATGAGTCGCAAATGTCTCAACCTCTCAACTCCACTTTTCCCAAGAATGATCTCATTCCACTTCATACATTTTTCGAGTTTTTTTCCGTCATGCTAACTTTGACTTTTTTTTATCGTACATAGACTAACTTTGATTGTCTCTTATCCTCATTACCATACTGGAAGTAGAACCATATGACCTTTCAATCCAACCATGCCCACTACGGATCTTATGAGATTTTTTGTGTCACAGTTCCGCCGGACTGTGCTACTCCTTTTTAAAACATTTTCCCAAAAGAATAACATGCAAAACCCATTTCCCGTTTAAGGTAAGCGGTATCGGCGGTAGTATGCTATAGTTTCTACAATGTAGTGTTATTATTTATTACCTGCAATTTCCTGGAAATGTCGCATTTATAATTATCGAAACTGGCGTCATCGGACCAGCGATAGTTCACAGAACCAAGCGGATACTTGGCTAATTGAGTGATTCATTTGGTATGGTTTTGATTTTAGAAACGTTTGATTGCAAAGTTTGAGCTTCACCTTGGCTTACAATAGTAAATTGGATTAAAGATAAGTTCATTAAGTTCATAAAAAGACGCAACGTCCTCTCTACTAATATCAAGTTTTCTTTGCTTATGATAGGAGGACTGAAAGTAGCCAAAATCACATCGTTTTCAAGTCTTCAAATAATAAACTACTTTATAAAAATAGAAAAAACAATCAAAACTGCGCAGTTTTCATTTTGTACAAAGGAGTAAACGACAAAGACGTCATTACTAACTGTTTATTGAGTATCTCGTCTCTCGTCAAAACTGGGTCTACGGTATTGTTTTACAGGATATGAAAATTGAATCTTTCTGGGAATGAACCATTTTCATCTCAAAGCTTTCCTTTAGAGGAGCTGGAAAAGAAAAGCTATTAATTCAAGAAAACTCAAGCTCATTACATTTTCCTTTGCGTCTTTTTCAAATAAACAAGTGGAAGGAAAGCAGATTTTGTATTCAAGTGTAGACAACAAGATTTTGAAGTAGGTACATCTTGAAGGAATCGTTTACATCTTTTTGTACTTTGTTGTTTGTTGTCAGGTTCAAAAAACTGTTCTTAATATATTCTTTCTTCGCTTTGCGCTGTACTCTTTTCTTTGGTCTTATGAACACTATCTTTTAATATAATTTCTGATAAAGCTCTTAATAGACTTTTATACAGTTGAAAATGGTTAAAAACAACTAGGACATAATTCAATTTACCCGAGAATTTGGTTACCAAATCACGAGCATATAAGCACAAAAAACATAAAATTTGGTTGAAGTATTGTGCTTTACGTATCTTTTCTTGGTACTGCTTTGACGAAGGAAATTTCATAAAGATTCGTTTTGCGATTTATAATATCATCAAAGTGAATTTTGTGCCTAATGAAGAGAAGCATTTCAAGCTTTGTCAGATGTTGATCTTCTTTCTCCCTTTTGATGTTTTAAGGGTTAATAAAGGCTTTATCATTATTTGCTTCTAGCTACACAGATATCAAGCTTTGAAAATTGAAGGAAGGAGATAAAAGCAAAATCTCAACTTGGAAGAAAATATAAAAGGTAAGTGAGTCGAACTGAGGAATATGTAAGCTGCTTATGAAAGTATTGTCAAAGTTTTTCTTGTCTTTAGTAACTACCAGGTTTGAAATTGTTCACTTATTACGTTATTTATTACACAAAAATTGTGATTTTGAACAGATGGGTGTGATTGAAGAAAGTCCGATTTTTAGCGCATTGCAAAGTGCAGGTCAGGTGTCCAATGGACCCCAAGAGAAACCAGAGAAAGTGACGGCTGCTCTTGTGGCTATCGTGATTTTTGGAACGGGATTGGTTTTTGTTCTCCTTCTTTGCTACGCCTGTGTTCTCAGGCGATTGTGCTGCCCGGATTTCGGACGGTCATCCAAGTCTCATCATCACAATCGGAGTACCACGACCCAACATACTTCTTGCGACATTACCAAAATGGACACGTTGACCACTGAGAGATCACCGTCCTAAAAGTGTATTGCGTACCTGACTAATGCGGGCTTCATTTATGCTTGTCTTGTTAATTACATCCACATATTTTTTGATCGGCTGCAAACGTACATTAAAAGCTATATTTATTATTAAATTACGTTTATAATATTGTTTCAGATACGTGTCAGTTTAGGTTTTTTCGCAGATGAAATTTGATTTAGTAACGAGTGAGAACTAAGATGGAAATATGATATATTTCGACAAAAGTGATGAATCAGTTTGTGGTTTGCAGACAAAAACGTATTGAAAAATTTCCAAAATGTAAGCAGGGAAAAATTGTTTAGAAGAACAAAGAGATGCATAAAAATATCTTGTTTCAATACTCAGTCAGTGTCATTATACCTAATTAATTCCTTCCTAAAATATATACAAGAAATTTAGCTTTAGGAAAGAATGTAGACTTACCCTGTGAATAGAATGTTTAGATAATGAGAATTAATGAATTAGATCATAATAATCAAGTCTGCGATATCAATTCGTATGATCATTGCAACTTAACAATTTTACAGTATATGAGTTGGTGTGCCAAAAACCCCAACGATACAACAATAGAATAGTTCCATGTTTAAAATAAATCATTGTAATTAATAAAGTTGGCTACATCAATATCACAACCATAAGCTTGTAGAAATAGATGCAAAAAGTGTCCATGAATGACTTGAATTTGGGTCTTATACCGACCATAAATTTATGATTACGATCAATATCAATATGAACCTTTGTATTTTCTTTTTGAGAGTACTATATGAAAACGATTCTTTTTATTTATCTACGATTGTTGTTCTACTTTAAATAGTAACCATAATCTGTAAGCTTGCAATAGATAATCATTCATTGATAATTCTGACTATTAATTTAATGTTCATGGAACCGAAATTAATGATTATGATAGTTATAAGCATCCGGAAACCGGCATTTTTCAGCGTTCTTTGAGTGATACTATTATTAAATTATATTTAATGAGCGAATGAAGGACAATAAAGGTCATCTTCCCCTGTTTACATTTTCATGCATTTTATTTCCATTAATTTACTAATACAGTGACAGCGACAAAAAAACAAGAATTAAAACAGAAACACAAGAACAAAAATGATTCTATGATAATGTAGTGAATAATTCAGTTGATATGTTGACTGAATGAATTACAACGTAAAACGAAGTAAAACTACAAATTCCATAAATCAAATTCTATTAAAACTAAGGTTTAAAATATTAAAATAATTAAAATGTAAGCAGTTCAACCTCTTTATTGCAGTCGTATCTTGATGATAGAAATTCGAATACATATTCTACAGTGCAAAATAGAAGGATAACGAATATTATCATTCAAAATTTGGCCTAATGAACTGAAAACTGTCGATTTCTGACTCTGAAATACTGCCTTAAAATGGTTAAAACGAAGAAAAAGCTCAAAAATTGAGCGAAAATTAAACGAAATACGATTGCAATTTTCAGGTTGAAATCCGAGTGTTGTGGGGCATAACGCATAACCCGGTTTTTTAACAGGAAAGTTTATAGGGGAACGAATGTTAAAGTCCCAAAAATCTTTCAAGAACCAGGTTCCTTCAATGGATTCCATGGAGAGGTTGAACTTTTAATTAAAAGTATGAATCTTAAAACATATCTATTTATTATATGAATTCTTACAATAACGTCAAATAGGAACTGTCACCGTTATATGAATTTGGTAAAACTTGAAAGCTAAACATTATTTCTTCGTGTACACTCCTTCCTCTCTGTGTCTGACGAAAATCTTTGAAACAGCCTCTGAAATTAGATAAGGCTAATAGGAAAAGACACATTTCAACTTTCCACATGCACGATGGTTGTGTAGAAACTTTAAATGACCCCTACAATTTTCACTGAAAAACGTCAAGTCTGGTTGCTCATATTTTACGTATTGGTCTCATCAATGGTAATGGTAACTGTATCATTTGTGAATGGGAAATCATAGAAGATTTAATTAAACGGGTACTATTAATCGGCCGAAATGAAAGATAATGAAAATGATGGATAGTGACCATGGAATGTAGAAAGTGTAGAAAGACTGAAAGTTTGTGGTGTCCTTTTGAGAATTTGTACCATTTGTTCTTATAAATTTGCTTATTGCTTTATAGTGGATTAGACCAGATATTGATTCTATTGACAACATAGGTTTTGATCAGGAATTAAATATGATTTTAAGTATTTTGAAACATTTTGAAAATGAGGGAAAATGGATATGAGGAAAAATTTAAAGTCAAGTCCATGGTAGAAGTTTTATGGGTTTTTTGTGATGTGATTAATTAGAAGCTTCGGAATCGTCATCATGAGACGGAAAATTGAGAGAAGGAGAAGAAGGATTGGAAGTAGAAGGACAGTAAGAAGAAGTCGTAGGAGAGGATGAAGAAGTAGACAGGGAAGACAATGAAGAAACAGAAGAAGAAAGAGGAGTGTCACCGAAGATTTCTGCCAAATGCGTTAAGACATTTTGTCTCGCGGCCGGATTCTGGTAGCCATAGAAGAAAGCATAGACGTCATCTTCTCCTGTTTCAAACGATCTGTAATGGTCATGCACAATTTCTATATTGAAAAGAAGTTTCTCCTTGTTGTTTCGTAGAATGACCTTTATTTCCTCTGTCATCGGATTCTTCAAGATGAATATTGTTATAACGCGATAGGTTTCAAATTTCACGTTTCTGGATGTACCCAGGAACAGGGCAACAAGTGCGCTCAGGGTTTCTCCGCAATCCGTGATCCGCTCATAGAAATTGTGAAGTCTTGGAGTCACTAGGATATGACGAAGTACTTTAACACAATTGAGATATTCCCCATAATTGTCAGACGTGAGCAGTCCATTGAAGATAGGCAAGACCCTGTCGTAATTCTTTTCCAAAAACTCCTCAGCGCTGTCATGCAATGTAAGAATTCTCTCCAAAGTTATAAAAGTTTCGGCCATAACTTGAAAGGCTGCATGACCACAGTAATCAAATACGCGAAAAATCTCGCCGGACTGGAAAAATATGTCAGCCAAACTAGCTCGTTCAATGCACGTCCGAAAGATCCCCCCACAAAACCAGGTCAATTGTTCATTCTCGGACCTGTAATTTCCAACAGTACTGACATTTAGTTACCCAAGTTTCATTGCTTTTACAAAGCCTGTCATGGCCAAATACGTTCAGCAAAATTTTTATAATATTAATTGTAGTATTGTATATAGCAACTAACGTTTTAAGTATTGCAGTCAAGATCAATGGATTGCGTTGCAAGTGGAACTCCATTGGCTTGTACATCCTGGAAGTATATTCCCAATTTCCATCTCTGTCCAACAAGTATGAAACAATCAATCCCACTGTTTTCCGTACTTCAAATTCGATGTGAAGGAGTTGCTGAAACATCAGCAAAATCGCATTTGACATAAACATCTTCCGCATAAGTTTCTTGGCCAAAGCTGTCTTGCTCGAAGATTTCGAAGCTTCCGAGAAGATTTTATGGGTTTTCATAACGTATTTCGACGTTGCAGCCACTGATTTAGCATAATTACTTCCTCCATCAGGCAAATCCGTCAAAGCTTTCGTCAAGGAATTGACGATTTTCGTTGTACGGTTTCGACGAAAGAACATAGGCATTGTCAGGCTACAAACAATAAGAAACATTTTGTCAGAGTACAATTTATTACAAATTGTATCACTCTTATGAATTAATATTAATGTTATATTTATTCTGCAACCCATGCGTATGCGTGCATGGTGCATACCATTACCGGTATAATTTCCAAACGTTCGACGCCATGAATGATGCATTAAGTAAATTACAATGCAGTCTATTATATTTTAATGTTTAAAACAGTATTGAAATATTTCTTTGCACACTTTGTATGAGGCCGATTTTTAATTTCATTTTCCAATTTTAAAGAAAAACAAAAATGCGCCTCAAGAGAAAAGTGTTTAGCAAATACTAATTCGTCTTTGTTAATTCTACATGATGACCTCAACACAACAAAATGTCTGAAATGTTGCAGTTAGCATTATTGTCTCTTCTTTCAGTTAAATTTTCTCATTCTAATGGCGAATGTATCATTAACGAAGCAAACAAATCCTTTGTTACACATACAAACGACCGCTTGGATTCTACACCTAGAATAATACTATATACGACATACGACGACATGACAAAAATACACCGCAAGAAGAAATTCATTCTAAGGACTATAAGGAACAAAACAGTTCGCAAAACCATCAAAGCAAGATTTGCAGTGAAATGCCAGTCATGCAATGTTTTTGTTTAGCATTCGCATCACTATAAATTAGCATTAACATGTTAATTTCCCTTCTTTAAAGCCATAAAAACGACACTAACGTTGACTTTTCCAGAAAAGCCAATTGTTTGCGGAATAAATGCATGAAAAAAATTAACGGGGTCGGGGAGGGTTATGAACAGTTCACGCTCTTCTTCCATTGCCCCGTTTGTTGTGCCAAATAAAATAATCGATTTGTCTAGTACGTAAACCTTTCTGAAGTTTAAATTCAAATTCTTATTTTTTGAGTCACGCTTATCATCAGTCAGTTTTGATGATTTATTAATATTTAGTGTCTGTCCACAATTAATCTCATTTGTTATCTTCACTTTACGTTTTTTGCATACGTGTAATCGGTACATTTTTGTGATAGACCTAAAGACCGTATTTAACCAGAGGAGACGAACAAAGACTCTTTGTCAATTGACTGGCTGTGACTGTGACTATATGCGATTGCGATTACATAAAGTTAAACATTTAACACCTCAATGGGACAGGAAGAATTCTTTCGCCTGAATGTGGGTCAGTATTTAACTATGATGCTTGTCATTCTTGTCCTTTGTCAATACACAAGACCATTGGTTGATAATGTATGCAATTTACTCGTGCAATAAATCGGGGAACCTATCCTGCAATATTAATCAGTAACATTGAACTTGACACTGAAATCTGAATGACAAGAACAATTTAAGGCCAATAAAAATCAAACGTTGTTCAAATCAATTCGATAATAAACACAAGCACAAAAAACCTTCAAAGTGCAATATGTAGGAATGCTTCAAATTGCATTTTTTTTATTTGGTTGGCTAATGTGATATCATCATATTCATGAAAAAGTGGACATGATTGAGTGAATGGAGTGAAGCAACTGTCGTGTAATATTTTGTCATTCCTTTTAATTCCTATTTTTATTCCAAGATTCCCTTACTAAATACGAGATAAATTGCTGCTCAACCGGAATACAAACCAATGCATTTTTAGTGAAGGACATAAGCTGCATTTTATGCAATGACATTCAAGACACATTCAAGACAGCTTTGGTTGTTTGTTGTTGGCCAAGTAAAGAGCTCCTTATTTGCATACAATTGCAATTCCTCCGGGACTCTTGAGGAAAGACAAGATGAAGAATGATGTTAGAGTGGACAGACAAGTTAAACCACGGTTCAAGTGACAAAGTACCAAATGTCCCTTTGGACTTGGAGCTGAACAGATACATGGACAATGGACATGAACACAAAGCATTTTGCATTTTTACATTGTTGATGTGTGCCTAAAGTGCAAAAATGCGTGGAAAACGAGGAAACTACTAAACAGGAACAAACAAACAAACAACAAACATTCCTCTCCCAGAAGTAGGCGATAAATTTAACCCGACGTTGTGACAATTTGAGGACATGATTCAAACTGACCAACTGCACAATACGGTCATATACTAATAGTCAATAGCTTTTTCGTCGTCAGTCGTCTACTGTATCGTCGTCCCACACTTTGTGTCCGAAGGGCATCTCTCACTAAATATAAAAATCTTGCATTCGTTCATTTCATCAATTTTCAATCTCTCTTCTCGACTCAACTTTACAAGGATATATGGACGGACACAGCAGACCGACCTAACCAAAAGCACTTCGTTTCATTCTCTCTTCATCTCTCCTCAACTGCGCTCCTTCTCCCGTTCTCCTCCCGTGTCGTTCCAGGATTTTTGTGAAATTTGTTGATATAATATCAAAATTCTGAATTTTTGAGATTATCAGTCACCATGCATTACTTCTGTGGAATTGAAGGGTAAGTACACATTGTCTATATAGACGTTTTTGTCATTTTACTCCATTCTTACGGGGAAAACAAAAGCCGGTAAAATGACAGCTGATGAAACATGCTGTCTGTTGGATTTCGGGTAGAAGTCCTTTGCGGGACGTAATACCCGCATCCGAATAAGGAATCCGGAGTTCTCACAGGTGTCGTTGTGTGTCATACTGTTCATAATTATTTTCCTTTTTTTTGTTGTACAATGTCCTGTGCATAGTAGACTTCGTACATTTGACAAAATATATAAAAACAGGTTTTCCTCGAACTTGACTGTTAGCAGAGCATATCAAATAATTCAATATTTTTGCAGGTAAATGCATGCTGTATAAACATTTTGATAATAACAGTGCATTGGCCTAAATTAACAGATACCAGTAAGCAATTTTTGCTTACCACTGTTTACATGCATTAATTTTGGTATGATTAGCAAATATCAAACCAACTACAAATAATAGTAGTTTGAAAGTACTTTTTAATTACAAGTTCGATTTCGATTATACATAATCGGAAGGAATGGAAATGTACAGAGTTCATTTAAACGTTTGAGCAATGACAGTGTAAGCATAAATAAAAAAGAGAGCTCGTCTGCTCTGCTTCGAACGACACGATGATGACACACGATGACAAGTGCCAAATGTCATAATGTCATGTCATAAAGCATCGAAGTGAAATCATGTAACGTTTTAATGTTCATGCTCATTTAATAAGAACATAGCATTTGTCATTAATAGTAATGTAATATACAGTCGACAGCAGTGTCGCTTTTAAAGAATGAATGAACTTATTATGTTTACATCATATATTTTTGATAAGATAAGCTAAAGGAGTAAAGGAGGCCGACTCGCCCGACTGTATATATATATACGACTGTTTGAGAAAGACTGCAGAACGCAGAACTATTATATTAATATTATATTTTTTCTATAATAATGCTGGATATTAGTATTACAATCCTCTCATTCAAATTTAATTCCACGCGAGTATTATTAAAGTAAGATGACAAACTGCCGTCCAAATTTAATCCATGTTTATGTCTGTACCATCCGTACGTAAGTATGCGCATTCACTTTTTAAGACTCATTGAGCTCAATTCACGTCTTGTTTAATTCTTAATTGAATTACGTTCGAATTCGCTTAATCAACTGGAGAATGAGGAACGCACACACTATTAAGTAGAGTTCTTTGAGAGTAAAAAGCTTGATTTCATCGTTTCATGGATGCTACATGCTCCATTCTTTTCATGGATGCATGATGAATGACACATTTCTGGATTTTCGTTGCTATCTGTTTTTTTATTTCAGTGGGGCAACTCATTCAACGGTAGTGCTTTTGAATAGCGAAGGAGTTCAACTAGCTCAATTGGACAATGAACCACCAAGTAATCATTGGGTGAGGGATTCAACGTCAACTTTTTATGTTTAGCAAACCATATAGATATAGTGCGTGTACCGTTACGGCTATAATAAGAAGTAAATCATATTTATACAGTTGCAAGGAATGGAGGGTTGTTGCGAAGAACTGGCTTTTATGGTGAAGAAAGTATGTAAGAAAGCTGGACTGGAAGAAAATGTGCCTTTGACTGGATTGGTAAACTTGTGCATTAATTATTTGTTAGAAAGAGGAAACGGAAAGATAAACTTGTGCCTCTGTGACCTTTAAGAAATCTGACGTTTCATTATAATATTGCGTCATAGGGACTCTGTCTTAGTGGTTGTGAGGAAGAGAAAACTAATGAAGAGCTGAAACGAATTATGCAATCAAAGTTACCATTCGCTCAGACTATTGTCGTTGCGTCCGACACTGTTGGGCCATTGGCTGCAGCTTCTGACTCAGGTAATATAATTTGTGTATTACGCACGTAGTGAAAATTACTTCATACATTACATGACTTGAAAATTAAGTTTGGATTTCAACGTAAATTGGATTGTTCTAATTGGATTCTGTACGAAAAGGTGGAATCGTATTGATTTCCGGAACGGGGTCAAATTGTCTTCTTATCAATCCAGACAATTCACAAGCACGTTGCGGAGGTTGGGGCTACATGCTTGGAGATGAAGGAGCAGGTATTAAATAGAATAGTAATACATAATAAAGGTGCATTATCATAAAACGAAGTTTTAATACTTCTGGATTGCGAAATCACTAAAGGAGTTTTTGATGTGTTTCTATACAAAGCTTGGTGGATTGCTTCAAAGGCGGTCAAAACTTGTATAGATGATCAGGACAAATTTGCAAAAGCTCCTCACTGCACTGACTACGTTTGGCATGCGATTCGAACATATTTCCAAGTGGAGGATAGGTAAATTGATACATTCATGAAACATGAACCTTTGAACTGGCTGACTTGATGATGCGGTGATGATACGAGTATGAAACGTAATGCAACGTTTGTATTAACTTGTGTTTCGTTGTATTATTTTCTTTAGATTTGGGATGTTGGAGCACAATTATAAAAGGTTCAACAAGTCAGATTATGCTGGGTTGACATTGCATTTGTCCAAGGGAGCTGAAAAAGGAGACGCTCTTTGTCAATTTCTGTTTCATCAAGCTGGAGAGGCTTTGGGGAAGCATATTCTCTCCGTGAGGCCTAGCATAGATCCGGTAATATGTACCTTCCTCTAACAGCGTTGTGATTTATTTCCGTTTTACTTTATCTAGTTTCTAGTCATACTCGTGTATCATTACTACAAAATTCATGGAAATGCTACCTTTGTATATTGCTCCTTTCATATTTTCAAAGGACATCATAACATTGTTTTTTGGTCTTTTGGTTTCTACTTACAGAAATTGCATGAAGGGACTTTTGGTCTTCCTATTGTCTGTGTGGGCTCAGTGTGGAAATCCTGGAAGCATTTGTCTCCAGGGTTTTTGAAAGTCCTTGGACTTAACGAAGGACAGGAGCCTCTAGTGACCAAATTCAGTCTATTGAGACTCACTGTGAATACATCATTTGGAGCTGCACTTCTCAGCGCCCGTTCATTCGACATTCCGAAAAACTTTGCAAATTATGTGAAGCCATTCTACAGCCATGGAGTAGGACTCAACATCCCTGTTGACAATATAGATTGAATTACCCCATTTGCACGGGCGTTTCTTCCCATATGGAGTTGGCAAATTATCCTTTCCCTCGTAATGTTATCTCACCTTTATGATTCTCCAAAAGACATACAATATCGCTGATGCCTTACAAATTCGTTCTAGCAATTCACGATGTTAATTGAAATTTACGTTAATTTAATTAACTTTTGAAAAAAATACCATGGGCTATTGCGTACATATTGAATTTCAATTTTTACGCTTGCCCTACTAAAATGGAATCGATTATATACCTGATTGTAGTTAAACTCTACGACCTTATCATGCTTGCCTTGTCCAATGCAGCTGTGCATTGCATATTTAATTAACGTAAATAATAACCTATTTATTTTTACACGTTATTATATTATGTAAAATATGAGCATTGTAGCTAAAATGCGTTCTATCGTTTATTATGAATGATGCTTTGTAGTTTGGATAAAACAAAAATACGGAAAAACTAACACAGATTGGCAGCCATTTTTTCGGGAAATAAATGTTTCAGCAGCTTGGTCTGACTAAAACTTGTAACAACTAAAAACAAGGATTGTGTCCCGGAGTTTGAATTCTAAAATTGTGCATTGTTCGTCATTGTTCAGCAGGTACAAAAAGCATGCCACGATGCCACTAGTGGTTACTATGTAAAACCGACCTACTTTCTTAGTCTAGGAAATGATAAATAATTTCCTACAGGTTCTGGACCCTTTATGTTTTCTAATATTTAGGGAATTTGGCCTTTTCTTTCGCCGCCGACAGCAGGATGCAAAACTTTGCAACATGCTCTTAAGCTAGTTGTTCAAAGTATAGCAGTATTCCTGTTCAAAAATACAGCATCACAACTTTAGACCTACAGGAGAAAAGCAACTTTTGCAAAACTACTACTATTCATCCTCAAGTCGACTTTCACTCTGAAACTTTATTTCCACAAATGCCTTTTGGGGAAAAGACATCATCACTTATTCAACATTTCAGAAAATCAAAAACTTTTTTTGTCCTGACAGCTTTTTGCTTAATGAAACGTGAGGAGCTTCAAAGTTAATTTAAAATATTGCAACAGGATCAATTCTTAATGGAAGCAACGTGGATAGTTGAATTTAAAATTTCTCAGAACAATAAATAGTACACAATTGTCTTTTGTCATCTTAAGTCTAGTCGGAGTTTGGACTCTTGGCACATTTCCATATGCTATAAAACTAGCGTACGTGAGTCCCTGAATGCAGACATGGCGTGTTTCACATTGCCCTCACTGATGTTCATACAAGCCAAGGCCAACAGCCAATAATGTTAAAAGCGCACTTTTCTTTGATAATTAATAATAATTAATAATATAATTACGAACAATATGGAAATGAAATACTTACCTTCTTTAGAGCAGATGAATTGCACAAAGTTTACAAGTGTAAAGTTCACTGGATGAGAATCCCCTGGACGTATAGACAGGCTAAATGTCGGTGAGAGAGTGACCCGGAGACGACTTTAGACTCTGGTTCTGTAGTATGTGACACTCGTCTTAGACTGAAGGACTGGAGTTCATTCGCCTTTATGGTTCAAGACAAAGGAATCATTACATAGTACATCTCTCTCGTAATCGTATAGCGTTATGAAAGACGTAATAAAGACCATGTGAAAAAAGATTGGGGAAATTTTTACACTAACTCCGTATCTGGAAGTCATTCGGAAACCCTTTGTCTCGAAAGAAAGAGATAAGACCGATCCATATGGCAAGATTCAGCGTTCGAATCAGATGGACCGAACGGATGGGTAAGAGTAAAACGTCTGGACGCCTGATCATTCCAGACACATGACCTGTCAAATCGTGACTTTAACCCAGACTACAAACACACCGCATACGTAATCTGAACTAATTAAACTGTGCAATTCTAAGTATGGGTCTTTGACACGGAGTTCTCACTTGGGAAGTTAGATTTTTATAGTATTCATAATTTTAAATTTCAAACGTATGGATGAGCAACAGAAGGGATTTATAAAAGGCTACTTTTCAGTTTATTGCATTTAATTGCACTGTATAATCAAAGAACGAGATACATTCAAGATTCAAGGAACAAAAATATGCTATTTGCAACGTACCGAATAATGCCACTTGGAACTTCCGGATGATTTGCCAAAGTGTCACAGCCAGGAATGAAGAATATGCAGTGAACGGGAGCTTGAAACTGACTGTGAGGACACGTAGAAAAGTTTGTCACCAACCTTCAGATTTGAAATACCATAGAACCAATGAGCTGATGTGGCCAACAATCCTATATTAATTTTTGGAGCTGGTGGTGCCAGAATGACATTAAATAATGAAACGAGCCTCCTAAAATAAACAATATTATTAGACAATGCTATCGTGTTATGTATAGTGCGGACTGCGGAAATGAAATGGACTGAACGCTTATTCAACTTTAAGAATGACCTAAAAAGCAATTTAATGTCCATTTGAACTTTTTAGTAAACTTTGAAGGTTAGGGCATGACATGGTCACGTTGAAGTACCCCAGCACCTTCGCAAAGGTCATACATTTTGACGATTTTGAGACAGTCAACTGTAACAATGACCTAAGGGTGCCGAATATTATGCAGTTATTGCTATTTAGTATGCAGTGATCGTTTTCCAGTAAAATGCATGAACACACGCTTCTTTAGTAAACATTACAGATGAGAATGATAAATCCGTCATGTCGATCTGTTTCATAAAGCGAGCGACAATTCCTTGTAAAAGATTAGAATTGTCGCGACAAGCACTTCCTAAAAGCTTGATGACGAAAATTGAATTCATAGAATCTCATGCTCATATTTTTTAAAGGTGCAGTTATTCATAGAGAATTCACGGAGAAATTAGAAACAAATAATGTCACACTATCGTTTAGTATACATGTAGCATGAATTCTCATCTCAAGACTGGTTTTGCAATTGTAATCAATGTAGGTAATGGCACTACAAGAAAATGAAGCAGTCGAACAAAAAGGTCGCAGTGTGTAAGCTACATAATAGCAAAATGCATGTTTAAGAAAGCTGTGCAAAAATCAACAGTTAGTGCCTGTCGGCCAAGTCACTCGAGACTCGAGTCAGTGACACCATTTTACGACTTTAATGTGATAGGAGACATTTTATATGTGTTTAGTTGACTGCATTGTGGCTGTATTGTGCTTTTATAATGTTCGTTTGCTTCCAGATGTTAAAAACGTACGAGCGATATTCAATGATTCAAGATTTAATGATGAAAAGCATTTTTTGCGGCGGCCGATAACAACAAGTTAGTATGACATACTATAAGAAATTGTGCACTTCCGGAATGAATTCATGAGGATGCAAAAATTCATTAGTATGCTTTTTACATTTCAATGCAACCTAGCAAAAAATTGGTTCTTTTCAAGGTTGAATGCAGAATTATAAAGATGTATAGAAAAAATATGATATTAAATTCAATTGAGATAGAGACGAATTTGACAAATTGAGTTTATTAACGCTCGGATAACTCCTATATATACTTGGTTACATGATAATGATAAGGCGTATTGTTATAGCATACTAGACAAAAATTGCAACAAAATCAACGCATCAAAGTAGAAGAAGTTGATTCGTATTAATCACTGTGTGGAGCTAGGAACAATGACAAATGAGACAGTACACATGAAAAGTGAAGAAAAAGTCGATGGACAAGTCAGCATTCGATGAACTACTCCTGGACATTTATGAGGCCACGACGGTCATAAAAAAGTGCACTTGTCGAAAGTTGAATATCGACTCACTCATTCCTTTTGTTCGTACCCAAGCAAAAGTCTCGTTTTTCCGTCTTTTTCCTTCAATCAAGATGATGATGTGAGAGTGAAGTCACGTCACATTACACACTCCGCAGCATGCGAAAAGAGAATTTCGTCTAATAAGCTGTATATAAATTCTTGTATGTTCAAAATCATACTTGCATTATGCTACACAACTATATACAACTTTACAACAGTGCCGAATTGCTTATTATTATCCATTTGCGGATTACACTATTACACAAAGCTTCAGGCCACATATATACATAGACATGAATAAACGAACGATACGACTGATACGAGTCATACGAGTCGTGGTCAAGTGCAATCAATTGCGTATGGAAAGTCTACAGTGCAGTCCAAAGTTTTACTATTTGCATCCGACTGTACGTACAACATTTTTTGTAGGATTCGCAATTCCCAGTCAGCTTCATAACATTTTTGCAATTTTTGGTTTGGTGAAGTTGAATGCATTAAAGACACATTGGTTCGCATTGTAAAATTGCATAGAAAATGAAAAGTAGCAAAAATTGCAAATTTCTACCATTTTCCTGTTTGTTGCACTGCCACAAAATGAGTTTGATCAAGAGTTCATCTCTGGTATATCCAATAAGATTGGCAAAAGCCTTTCGTTTTCTTTGCTTTGCAGAAGCTTTGCAAAAATGTAATATGAACATGAACCATCCTATGTACATCGCGGTGTTCGTTGTGCAAAAGGTAGGCGGTGCAATAAGAAAATCCTTTGAGGAACTTTATTCGCAGAAGACGTCAAGAATCGATGCGTGACTCCTATAAAGTAGTTTGAATAATTTTGTACACCTTATTAATTCATGTCGTAATCATTTTAAGCGTATAAGTATATAGGGAATGTATTATTGATGTTAACATTAAATACTTTGGTGTTTTCTGCTATATTTGAAACAACAGAAGGAAGTGATTGTACTTTAATAATGTGCTCAAGTCAATGCTGTGTCTTATTCTGCCATACTATTTTCAACATTTTCAAAAAGTTAAAGTTAAGTGTAGATGTAAGTTGGGTTCGAAACTCAAATATGTTAAGGAATGAAATTAAGGATTAATGGGAGCTGACATGACGAAGGAAGCGTGCTGAAGTCAAAATTGTTTAGGTATACGGGTATACCGTTGAGAAGTCCGTCATTCATAAGTATAAGTATGGTATATAGTTTAAGTGTAAATGAGCTGAGTGAGATATACTGGAATCTGGAATGAATTGTGGACAACAATAGTGACGAGTGTGTCGGGTGCCGGCGACGCTGCTCTATGAAACAAGCAATTTCACTTCATGATAGTGACATGACATGCAGGAGTCCTGCAGAGCTTCTGTGTCATGTGTGGCATCGAAGATCGCATTCAATTCTGTTTACATTCGCTCAGTTTTATGATGGAAATTGTATGCAAATGGGAAGATTATAGTGCATGTTGTGACATTTGATGTCGTTAATTTGTCGATGCAAATGATCCCTTTGTTGACATACACTTTACGACAATTGTAGCAAACCCAGACTCATTTCCATACAATACCACTGGGAGAAAGAGTGTGAATTATATACTGTTTGTTACGTTACTGCAACTTTTGTAGTGCAACTGGGACGTTAGGAAAATTACAGCATGGATTGCCTGGATAGAATGAACAAGGCATCCATGGGCTTAAAAGTAGATGAGGGAAAGGTTGTTAGCTTTTTGATGATTTTGTAAGCCGTCTTGATTCAACAAGAGATTTGAGTAGCTTAATTTTGTAGGAGAAAGTAAGAGAGAAGAGACAACAGCGACGACCACAAAGTTCATTCCGCAAGAGCTTGGCTCAATGATAAAATGGATCATAAAGAGAAAGAGAGGAGCGTCGACAAAGTATAAAACGGGAGATAGAAATGTTGAAAATGTACCAAAGTCAAAGTAGTGAATATCATGGAGATGCATGGAAAGGAAAATGCTCCGTGTTTGTATGGTTTTATGTTAGGTTATATAGGGATGGCTGGCTTTGTGACTCTCGGGCAGAAACTCTCGGGATCCCGGAGCATTCCGGGTATTTCGGAGACGATGAAGTAAACTAAAATCCGCTCCGAAACCGGTACAAGTTGCCACCTTTTGCCTTCACAGTCTCGTCTCCATATGGTCGCACTATACAACGAAGAACCGAACGGAAGAAGAAGGGAGATAAAAAGGTTCCTTCAAACAAACAACTCAGACAGAAACAACTGAAGGCAACGCTCGCTCTGTACTCCAAAAAAGACAAGTTTATAGTGTTTTTGCGAGGATTGCAAATATTTTATACTAGCAAGACGGACGGCAAAGAAAAGGCACAAGCATTAATGTTCATGTCGTCTTTTTTTTGAGTATTCTATACTCCTAGACTCCTAAACAACCAACATTATAGGATTTACAGGTGGATTATTATTGCTCTTCCGAGTCTTCTCCTTGTATACAATACAAAATACAACATTAACAACATCAGCAGCGGCTAACGAGTGCTTTGTACGTTTATACCTTGCAAGAAGACAAGAAGACAACACAAAAACACAAGTCCTTTCGCTTGCTTTATAACAGCCAAAAAATCATCTGGTTGGTTCCTTTTATATACGCAACAACGCAACTCAAGGACCCACACGACAAAATGCATTTTGCTACCAATTTACTCTTGCAGTGTACTTCAAGTTAAATACTATATACTTGTATAATATTATAGTTTAATTCAGTGTGAAAATAAGCCATATTCCTTCAACATTTTGTGTACGGGACGAACGGATTAAATAATCTTGTATACATTTTGTAAAGTGTCGTGACGTGTGTGGAAAGGTGGAAACCCAGGGTTTTGAATTTTTGGAGTGTCCGTGACTGACCTCGGTTTGACACTGGCGTCTGCCGTGTCTCTCTCATGTTGTATTTGACCGTGAATTTTGCTAACTTATAGCGAGGTTGTAGTGTGGACGACTACGACGACGACATTGCGAAACTTAAAGTGTATACTTACGGTCTTACCTGTAAGAGTAATATAAGAAAAAAAACTTTTTGGGTTTTTTGTAGTTATCTTATAAAATAAGTTATAATGTGTGTGTGGTGTGCTTGTGTTGTGCCATGCTCAAGTGTTATGACATTGGGTTCTTGACGAAAAGAGATAGACAGAAGACAGCGTCACCAAAAACCCTAGGATAGTCCGTATATTCCTGAGGGCTTATATTGCAAATTTGTACGTAACAACGTTGTGTTGTAAGGTTGTTGGAACAAAACTTGGAGTATTAGTGGGCACGTTGCACCTCCGGCAAAAAGAGTGGAGGAACATAGGGACAAGTCCAGTACGGAAAGGGAGAGTGAGTCGTCATAGACAAAATCATTCTCGTCCTCTTCAGTTTCGTGGATTTGTAATCATTTTCTTACGTTGTCTACTCGGATTACAAAGTTCATTCATTCATACATTGTGAACTGAGAATTGCTAGTGTTGTCCTCAACTGCTCATTTGTTTTGAAATTTGAATCGACTTTCGGCTGATCAGAAGTGTGGTTTGTTACGTTTCATATTTGCAAAGAAGATCTCATATTCATCCTCGTTCGTCTTCATTTATAACATTTGCCATTGAAGTTTTTTTTTAAAACATTGTTTGTCTTCCTGGTTTCATTGTTTGTGTCATTGGCAAAGGAGTACTCGGCTATATTGATTTTTCAATAGTGCAAGTTGAAGTTCGCACGTGGACTTTTTATTAGCCTTTGTCTCTTGTTGTGTCTAGTTGACTATAACTTTGACTTTTAGTATTTTTCTTCACATCAGATTCGGTGTTTTGCTCCCGATATCGATTTGTTATTTGTCTTTGGGACCATTTGAGTTTTCCACAAAATCCTTAGCATTTTCTTCACGTCCTCGTCGCGTCGTGTCAAAAGTCGAAACGTAAAACAAACATTTGCGAAATCTTCCAAGAAAAAAAAACGATTGTGCCATTTTTGCAAAAGTAGACACTTCTTGTGCCTTAGAATTATCCACCAAGTCCGGCCATTTTGACCCGCCGTGCTTAACAATTTACATAAATGATCTAAATTTCCTCACCAGAAAAAAATATTCGTAAAATATAATTTTTCCACCAGATATACGTTATTTAAAAAGATTTTTACGATCTCTCTATTCTCGTACAATTCATAAACATTCTGAATACTTCATGTAATTAGAAGAGTTTGAGAAGTAAGAACTATAAGAACGCAACACGAGAGACTGTGCACTTTACTAATTGCAAGCTATTTAAAAGAGGAACAAACTATATATTTACAGAACAGAATAGTAAACAGATCATTTATAAATTGCATTATTTTGTGAACGTCCTTGTAATGTTGTCAATTTATTTTTGTGATATCGAATCTTGAAAGTTTCAACGAAAGGCCATTCACTCGTGAAAAGGATTTTGCATTTTGAGACGGTTTAATGCTTATCTCATCAACACGTCGTCTGGGTTTCAGCAGAAAAGTCCAGCCAGACGAGGACTCAGACTGATTCACATTTACAATTTCATTCATTCATCTGACTGAAAGAAGAAACGTAGATAATGGAGGCTAGTATGAGTGATGTGACAAAGAATGCTGCGATGCTCACCATTTCTGCGAGCAACGTGTTTAGCAGTAGTCAAACAAATAACGGCAATGGAGCCAAAGATGTCAAAGTGTCAAATGGACCGGGGGTCAGTGACAAAAGTATTCAAGATGTTGAAACCGCTACCACTGAAGCTCGAACGAGTATTCTTGGGATCAGCAAGGTATGTACAAGAAATCTTTTTTCAAAAAACTTCCTTTGTACGAAATTTCTTTTGAAATCGTATACTTCATGTTACATCTTTTCACAAAAGCATTACATTTTGTCGAATTGTGAACAATCACAATATAGTCACATAATAATGTTGTCAATGACTTGAATTCGGTCTGAGGAGACATTCAATATACGAAAAGTGCAACCAGGTCGCTCGACTATCGAGAATGGAAGCTCCGCATTACATATTTATCAGGCCCTATATGGAGAGAAGGAAAAACTAGCTTCGTTCCATTTGAAAGACAGTTGCGCTCTGATAGCAAATGTGTCCTTCTCGTGTTTTTGCGAGTCCGAACACGCCATACGCCAAACTCTACGTCTGCTGGATTGAAATTGGATTTGGCCAACAATTTCATTTATTCCATGTCTCCTTTTCCTTATATCCGGTATGTATTGCGGTGACCAATATGTCCCAATATCATTCATGTCTTTTTTGCAGTGTCTCAGTCAGACTGCTGATAGCAATTTTATATATGTGAAATTGCATTTGTGAACTAGGAAAGTCTTATAAGAAACCTCATAAAACCCGGGTTTGCGTATTGCTCTCATTTTACAAGTAGCAAAGAAAAGAATTGTTCCCTCTTTATTAAAGCACAGGGTAGAAGAGATACAATTGATTATATTCCTTTCCTTCTCACGTTGTCGTTGCGTGAGTGCCGTTGTTGTTGTTGACGTCGCGTAGACGAAATGCAACAAATATTCATTTATTCCTGTGTGTTCTACGGCGGCACGGCATAACAAAGGCTTTATGTCTTGTCATACCCACAATTAAAATCCATATAATGACTTCTTAATAGACATTGTAACTAATTTATTATGCTATTATGATTACTATTATTATTATGACTATGACTTTACGACTGTATGACACTTTATTATGTATTACATTACAGTTACAAGGGACTCAAGACACCAAAGGAGGTTCATCCAATAAACGAAACAGTCGAATTCGTAGTCGCTCATTGTCCGCTTCTTCCACGGATTCCTACAGCTCAGGTACCGTAAAATCACAACGAAATGATTTTTTTTTCTTTTTTTGTAGAGTAGAGTAGAGTGTTAATTAGAATGGCAGTCTCATTCTGAATAGACACTACACACTAGTGGTTTCCAAAAGAGATCGATGACTTCAGATATTCAGACATGCATCAGGTTGAGCTTCTTTTTGCTCAGAGGGATTGTGACGTGAGCGAGCACACCTTTTTTCATGCAAATCGTTCATACAATTTTATTGTGAAGATGGCTAGGCAGGGACGCGTTGACTGATTGCATGAACTGAGCTTCTTCCCAGAAAAAGTGATGACGACCATACATACGAACTGAGAGTAATGCCCCTTGCCCTAGAGTCGAAGAAAGATATTAAGGTATAGTTGACAACGTAGAATATTATGAGCAAATATTTGCCATTTCCCACATTTTAGTTTTGGGATGAAGAGTCGAGTGCACTGAGCTGTGCTGTCTCTATCTGGATTCGTATAATGTTATTTGATATCCGACGTGATGTGACCGTCGTTGCCTCGTGGATACTATACTACATGCTGACGCCATGCTCGTGTTACCGAAAACGTACTACGGTACTACTCTTATGAATTGAGTTTAAAGCAAAACTGCCTGTTCAAAGAAAATTATATTCTCTTTTTTAGAAACCATGAACCATGCTGTTGACTACTGCGATACGAGCACGGATTACTATAAGTCCTAGAACTTAGGTGTGTAAAGTGCAATGTCTTCTAGATTACTTGGGGTTAAAGAGATCATACTTGTAATTTTCCATGTTATCGCCCATATTTGTACGGACGACAGGATCTAGCGATTACGAACGACGACGACATATGGACACTTTCCATATCTCGATATCACGCCTTCATACCTTATTACGTGTATAAAGTCGGTATTCCTGTTCGCACTATAGTAACAATAATGTAATCCATAGCCATCTTGCTTTGTAAATATAGATCGGTTTTAACTAGACTTTGTTGTTCAAAAAAGGAATCGAGAAAAATAGCGAAAATGTGTTTAAACGAACAGGAACACAGAACACAAGGTTCGCTGCTATTTGTTTTGATGTGGAAAACGAGACGTCGCAATCTCGTAATGCAATGTTGGTTTTAACATGCCATGTTGTTCATGGTTATGGTCTTTCGTGTTGTGCTGTAAGTGTGAGTTCGAAGACTCGTAAAATCATAGACTACTCACTCAGTGTTGACTCTTACTCTCGTTGCGTTGTGAAAAGATGCTGTTTTACTTTATCATCTGACTTAGCGAATGTGTTGGAATGGAACTCTTCAGATTTTTAGCTGGGCGAGGAGGACTGAAGAGCACGGATGTTTTAAGAAAGAAAAGGTGTAGTATAAAATGTTGCGGGCGTGAGAATAAGTTTGTTCTTGGATGGGTTTCGGAGTATAATAGCATGCATGCTTTCCACTTTGCACGTTCCGGGTCCTCCTTCTCACATCGGACAAGGAAAGGCGGGTACGACACTCTTTTTTGAGGATACCGTACCCCTGTTGGAAAGGCACTATTACGATGGAACCCGTTTCCAGACTTATCCTGGTATTTGGCATGTGTCGTCGCCGAATGCAAAGCAAAAGCGTTTCGTAGTACTAGTGTGAAGATACACAGCGGACTTGGTCGCACGGAGTCGGACCGTGAATCTCCTCATTTTTGGCACGCTGCCAATGGAACCATTCCTTCCTGTGGTGTAGAGCAGAATCTCGTTCAGTGTACCTTTTCCTGTCTATCCTGCCGGATTAACAGCGGACAAAATTCTTTGTCCCTTTGTTGTGTTCGTCTTCCAACACAACATTCTGCTCTTTTCTCTTTTATGACCTGCTTTCACAATTGGTCACATTTTTCACCTGGTCACGGAAAAGTGCGGACGGACAAGGGCAATGTGGTACATTTTAAGGTAAAAAGAATAATAGCCTTGTGATGCTGAGTATTGAACTTGTTTTTTTTTCATCGACTCCCGTTGAGCACATTGTGGTACACTTTTCGACTCTTGTTATTACCTGTGTTACACATTTACACATTGGTAGGCGGAAACTGTGTTGACTGCATTTTGAACACGCTGCGTTGTTGCGTTTGCATTGCATGCAATCTTCATTGCCCGTACTTGGTTGAGGACGAGAAGTCTACGAGTCTACCAATTTTTCTTGTTTGGCAACTTGCCGTTGTTGTCTCGTGTGAAGGTACGCGCATTCTCATGTGCGAATATGTGATTTTGAAATGATCACCTTTCTGTTGCTGAGGAGGTTATCCCACCTCATTATGATTTACAACGGGAGTCGTCTCTTGTGCTCGAAAGTTAATATCGAATGAACTCATCTCAAAAGGATCACGTCGTCGTCGTCGTCTCTCTCTTTCTCTTTGTGTGCTCACCTTCACGTGCTTGGGACCTTTGCAGCTACAGCCCTACATTTTGCATCGATATGCACTCTACTTCTTCCGTCAACAAAACATAAGCATTTTTTCATGTATACGTACCTTTCGGAGCTTTTATCTAGATACAAACACCTTAGCTGTATTAATATAATAAGAAGTAAGCCAACTTTGAACAATCCACTGTAGTCTTGCGTGAAATGCACATTGAAAATCTTGGTTCGTCGTCTTCTCGTCGTCGTGAAGAAATTATCAAATAACTGTGCTACACGAATCTACTTGTATTTTTATATCTCCATTTTTTGCTGAGGGATCAGTGACAGTGCTCATGCAAATAGTTCCATCCATTTTCCGAATAAATTACTACTCGTGCGGGCAAATTGATCGTGGAGGATTGGGAAAGGTAATCGGATCAGTTTGTAAATTTTCTGTAATATATCTCGTCCACCCGAGTCAATTGCAATCCGAGAATCCTCATGTCATGATGAGCAAACGAGAATATTAAATATCCCCATAACTTGTTCCATCGTACATCTATACTACGCAGAAAAATTTGGCTGAGAGATAGTTCTTTAGAATTTCTTTGGACAGGATATGAGATTTCCGTTACGTTTGTGAGCTACGCTTCTGTTTTCCATGCCACTAGAAAACCCATTATTGACAAGTTAAATTATTCCATCCAGAAGAGAGGCAGAAAGGTCGCTCCGGGGTTGAATCTGCGTCGACTTATCACCTATGAAGCTTCTCTACTTTTTTGTACGACTATGACGTAAGTCTCTTAGTACCCTGTGCTGTAGTGACTAGAAGATTGGGTGAAAGTGCAGCAGTGAACGGCGATTTCAGTAGTTTACATTCCAACCTCTGTGCCTTCCAGCCTCGCTATTTTTCTTTCTCTCTTCTTGAGTTTTCGATCGATGCTTCGCGGCCCAGTTGGTTATCACGAAAATGAAACTCTTGGTTTTGCCGACAGCAGCATAGACAGCTGAAGACCGCGTCTCTCCCGTAACTGAATGCAGAGGAATGTAATATTCTGGAATTGACCAGTCCACGAGCTGCAATCGGGGACAACCGGCTTGTGTCCATGAAATAACAAAATACAAACCACCATATATAGTAGTAGTTAGCGCACCTATCGATGTAATAGTATCACCAACGCCATTGGAAACTGTGGCACTGGAATAGTGACTGAGTGTGGTTTTTTCACTTCTTTTTAGAACAGAGACAAAGTGAAATTATTTTAGGTAGATCTACCCCCGGGGTTTCTATAATGGATAGCCACATTCTGTTAGCTTTTTGCGACTTTTGTGTCCGCTAATGTATTTCATGGACTAAGTTGCTCTTTCCATGTTTCCCTACTTCAAAGTTTGCCAAGAGTCCTGGAGGAATTACTTTTATTTTTAGATCTCAATCCGTCTTTTGACTCACCAAATTTTGAAGTTACTGACTGACGAAATGAAGTATTTCAATTTCAATCAAGCGCCGTAGGAATTTCCTTCCCTTTAATTGTTTCCTGCAAATTCTGGATAAATTGAACTTTCTAAACAAGATTACCTTGTAACTAACTGTAATGCTCTGATCAAATTTAAGGCGCTGTCGTATACTCACTAACGTATAATTGCTCCCTTTTACAGTAACAAGAATGATTTATTATAATTAAAGACGGCTCATAATAAATATTGATGACTATACGAAAAGCCGAACCACGACTGTGAGTACTTGTAGTAATATACTATATATTTTATATATACAGCACTGAAGCGAATGACGGTTGTCTCTAATGAGGGTAATTTATGAGACTGATTACAGACAGGCAGCTCAACGAATTAATCAATTGTGTCGACTTAGTAAATCAATGATGAGGGAACAACTTTAGTTAAACATGTATCTTAAGTTGTCTCTCTCAAGCGAATTGGGAATTGGAATACGTTAGTGTCTCATTCCCTTTGAAAGGGAATTTACTCCGTATTTATTGTCTAGGTGCGAATGAGACTTAATAGGAAGCACATTCATCGTATTACCTTATGATTTGTGACTCGTCTGTGAGTTTCTGTTGTTTGTATTCATTTGCAAGTATTATTTAAGCACGTTCTTTGAAGAAGTCATTAGTTCAAATGCCGTGTTCGCTCTTGTGGACAGAAGCAATTTGTAGTAGACGAAAATTGTGATGTTTTCGTTTATTAAATTGTGGAGGCAATAACATCAAATTTTTTGTAGGATGTTCTCTCTACCAATACCCGTTCAAAGTTTTGAAACGCGGAGAAAGAGCGTACGGATTTTTTTGATTCTTCTGCGAGTTGGAATCTTTGTATTATTACGCTGGAATAAGTTTTCAAGTTGAACTCTTGACTAGGAGCGGGCCTATCTATAGGTTTGTCTATCGTTCCTCTCGTCTCGTTCAGTTTTCTTTGGTGCAGTTGACTCTGAGTGGCTCTTATCATTTTTTTCATCACGGTCGCTTCGTTCCGCCAGCTCAACTTTTTTCCGTCCATTGCATTAGGAGTTTGGAAGAAGGAACGCTCTCACGAGAAGCGGAGACAAAGTCGAAATTGTCTTCCCGTGTGATAGCTGTACAGTTATAAGACGTTTGTGTCACAAGTGCTGGGAAAGTACTCCACAACATTTTAGCTCCGACTCTGACGGAATCATCATTAAAGCAATTATCAGTCGTTGTGGAAATCGACTATGGCGTCCGATGACTCCAAAACAGCCTCACAAACTCAACTGGATGAAGAGGAAGCGCTGGATTTGCATTCACTACTCAAAGTAAGCTTTCTGTGTAATTTTGGCACACTTATGGTTTTGATAATTCCACCAGCTTGCAAGTCCTCTTATACAGAACGAAAGAACAAAGGTCGCACATTTATGATATGTTTTGCTGTCCTTCCTTGCCTTGTTTGCTTTGTCCTGACTGTGCTGTAGGCTGTAGGTAATTTTGCATTGTGGCATTGCGTTGTTTATTGAGGTGGCATCCTACTTAAATTACTCTCTTGTGCTAAACTTTCGCCTAATACTATTTGAATAGATTGTGGTCGGCTTTTCCTTCCTTTGTCCCTGGGCCCTACTCAATCTAATGCATAATAAATATTTGTATGCTGAAGCTACTATATATTTTAGATGGCCAAGTATTTCTTCTCCTTTGTAATCAGGTACGCATGTGTCTTTGTCTTCCTTTATTCCTTTATCCATTTTCCATGTATATGTTTTCCAGTTGGGCGATGAACATCGTAAAAAATTACACAAACCTTATTGCTTGCACACATCGGTTCTCTGTTGTTTCTTGTATAGCTTGCTGAACTGCGTGTGTGCATTTGTTAGTGGTAACTTCTTTTCCTCTCACATGACGAACGTAACAGCGGCGTAGAGAGTGTAACTGACTAAAATTAGAGTTGTACTGGCACACGAACTAACGTCGTTTCGTCGTGGAGGACAACTTGTGTCGTTAATATCCATGTAGTGTGCTTTAAATCTTTCGCAACTGGAGTCTGCAACTACTGCTGCTATTGTGGAAAGGCTCGTTTGTAGACACAAAGAGAAGGAAACGGGTGAAATGAGAGCGGACATCCATTGAATGAAAAAGGGAATAAAAGAAGAGTTCCTTTCTCAAAAGAAAATATGGGAGAGGAGAAGTACGAATTTTGAGATTACAGCTGGACTTGGGAATTTTCAGAATCCCTGAGACACTCATGAAGAGAAATTGGGAAGTGTCATTTAGTGCATATTGCATGAAGTGAAAGCATCTTCTGCTTCTTTGTGACATAGCTTGTCGGCATGAGGACGGAGAATCAGTACGGCATTACTTGCTACACTTACCTCTCTTTGCTCCTAAGGTTAACGCCCATGTTGAAGTGAAACGAGGTGAGGCCATCCAGTGCAGACGACACGACGACGACGAGCGAGGTTCTATCTCATTGGATACTTACTGCTCTTCTTACACTTCGGCCACAGCGGTATTGTTGTTGGGCAGTCGACATCAAACAGTCACTGTCAACAAACTGTGGGGATCTATAAGATTGTTTAGAGGAAATGATTGTCAAATAATGCAAGACGCGGCGAAGAGTGGTTTTCGAACCCCTGCGTAGTTTCAGTGATGCGAGCGGGCAAGATTGGATTGGATGGATTTGGCAGGGTGCGTATCATATAGTCAATGAAGTGAGAGGAGACTGTCAAGAAACCAGTTGTTTGTTAGCCTTGCGACAGGAAGTGAATGACTCGATGAACGAAAAGACGAAGAGACAAGACGGAGCAGTAGGTGAGCTTGTTGTCGGAGTCGTGTTGGGTGACTCGACCACAAAACAATGAGAAGGAGACGATAACAAGGTGCCACCTTTAGTCTAATGGCCTAGTTCTCATTTCCCCCTGTGCAGACCTTAACAGTCGTTTCGCGAGGAATCATCGATACTCTCATCTCATCAGATCCTTTCAGCATCACAATCACAAGCCCAACAACAAGAAAGAGGCAAAAAAGGAGAAGAAGTCAACTTAATAGAGTGGTGCTTTCCACTGTGACATGTCTCTCTGCATATTCAATACCAGTTCCTCTGTTTTCGTTTCAAAGGTGATTTGTTTCAGTATTTGATAACGTATTTTTAGTGTTCAGTGTCCAGAACCCATCAAAGTGTCCTTTTTCCCAACTGAAGGCTCCTAGACTTTCTCCAGGCAGGAAAAATATCTTCCATATCTCTTTCTTTGAGTGCATCGAAGTAAGCGAATTGTGCTGGTGAATCTGTTAGGATTTCGTTCAAATTGCCTCAGTTTAACTATACAACATTCACAGACCGACTGACTGAGTGAGTGAGTGAGTGAGTGAATGAGAGCTGCTTTTTTCCTGCTGCTCTCCACGGCTCTGCTCCGGGTTTGCTACGCTGGAGTACGTGAACTTTTCTCCGGCTCGGTTTCTGTACTCCTTTCAGTCCTTGTACTTTCCCTGTTGAGTGAAAGAAGTTTCTAGCTCTGCAGTCAGACAAGGTAGAAGCTGGTTTGTAGTGACAGAATTGAACTCAGTCTCCTGTTGGCGTCAGTAGAGTTAAGTCGCGCGTCGCCCTCGTCGTCGTAGCTCTTTCTACTTTCTACCATTCATCCGATTCATTGATGTTCTTCTCATCATTCGTCTGTGCCAATAATAATACTTGTTGAAAAATGCAATCTTCAAGAAAGATAATCGGAACGAGTCCTTTGGTCTCGTCTAGTGCAAACCCATCTCTTTGGCCAGAGGTACGAGTTAATCTGCTTGTGTAAGGCGTGCATGCATGCACCTAATAATTGTTATTTCCCAGTTGTTCCCCCTTTGTGTGCTGCATATTTGTTAATTTGCTATTTAACCACTAATTAAGGTTAACATGCGAGGGAATTATGTGTCACATTATTATTCGTAATAAATGAGCTTATCAGAGCTGTAAGACACGCTGTTAGCACTTTGTGTGGTGGCAAACAATATTGGAATTCATTATAATTACACGATAAGAAGTTGCATGAGAAATGTTATTTTCCTTTAAAGGTTCCAGAACGCTTGCTGGCTGGTGGGGCTGCTTTCAAAGATCGAAATAGGCGGCGAATGAGTCTTCCTGCTTCTTGCCGCTATTTGGACACCGCAGCGAAAAAATCTCAAGATTCTAGGCGTTCTTCCGTCGCATCGATTTGTTCTACATCTTGTAAGGACTCTTCTTTTAGTGATGAATCCAAGATTTCGGGAGAAGGAACAAATGAGATTTATCCTTCATTTTCACTTCCTTTCCAACAAAACAAAATTTACCTCCAAAAACTCATTATTTAATTTGCGACCGGTTCAAAGTGTCGTCTGAGTCTGAGTAGTACATCTAACACCTAAAATGCATTTGCGTTTGAAATAAAATGCCGTTTCAAGTATTCCGTTTACGTATTTGCGGTATGTGAAATTTACAACTTCACTCCACTTGAAGGAGACTCAACACAACCAAGTGGTTGTGTTTCATAGTACCATTATTATGCTATAAGTAGTATGAGATGAATAAAGTCCGTGTTCCCATTTTAACTGAAATTTTAGAATCTACTTTTTTTTCTTTGGTCTTGGGTTATCTTTCCCTCAAACGTACGTTCCCTATAAGGTTGTATTCGATTTAATCGACTTATTGATAACTTCTTATTATGACACAGCTTTTCAAGTTCCAGATATAAAACTTCGACATAAAGTAAAATATAGCTTCCAGGAACTAGTTGTATATTGTATTATACATATCGTTTTCGACAGATTATATAATAATAGATAAGAGTAATAACTTTCATCGAAGACAAAAACACTTGAATGCAATTGTATCAAAGCTAAAGCAGTTTCTACTAAGAGTCTCATGTCACATGTAAGCCAGTCTAACAAGGCTTTTCAGGTAAAAAAAAAAGCTACTCTGTTAGTTTTCGTGTAGTTAAAACTTTTTCTGTGAAGATCTTGCGGTACTTTCGTTTTCTTTATGGTGGGCGCGTAATATAAGTCGTGGTTGAGCCGGAGACTTAGCAAATGGATGAAACTAATGAGACTCCTTCCATTTGTGTCCTATTAAGATTTAATGTGGGTGACGTTCAGGGTCTCCGCAAAAACGAGCATTCCAATTCCATCCAAGCAATGAAAGAATCAAGCATTGATTTAATACCTGGATGGATGTCGGTGGAATTTACTATTGGGGCAACTTGACATTATGTGTTCGCTTGTTGAAATGTGCAATTTTTAGTAGCCCATTTTTCGACACATTCGTTGTAGAAGATTTGTAACCTTATTGTATATTCCTAACGCCTCGTATTTCTGTTTGTGGTTTTTTTTATTTTCAATTTGTGTCACTTGCACAGTTGTACACTGTGTGAGTGATGTACAGGTGCTAAGGGTGCCGCTTGGTCCTTAATGGCTTTTTATTCTGGGAAGAATCCAAGAAAGTCACAGTGGGAACCACCGCAGAACGGACAATACTTGTACGGTTCATACGGTTACGTAGTTTATGTGTCTTGTCTGCAGATGAAAAATGACCGATCTCTATGGGTTGCCACTAGTGTCAATTTTATTGTCGTCACATATTTTTGAGGCTTTCAACAAGGCATTTTTTGGTTGGTTTCGATCGATGATGTGTTACAGTGTGACTGTATGTTGTGTATTGCTGTGCTTTCAGCTTCGTATACAGGAAGTAGCTCCGATGAAGACGACGTCAGTCCTCGCGACAAAACACAGAAGAATTCAAAGGGATCGAATGACTTTTGTGTGCGCAACATAGACCTTCATGCTTTTGGGCGTCGAGAGATTGAAATTGCAGAGCAAGGTTAGTTTGATGTTTCCTTTTCTCACATAGTACGAGTCTACGAGTTTCTTTGCTCCTTCAATTTTATTTTCGTTGGAATCGTGAAGAAATTGCGATACAAAATAGCATGCAATTCCATTTCTTGTTCAATGTGATCCGCCTTGATGTGAGAATATTGTTCTTGCGTCGAGGCGTTTGGCGTTTTGTAGTACTTACCTAAATTTGCTTTCGTGCAGAAATGCCGGGTATTATGGCTTTAAGGAAAAGAGCAGCGGACGATAAGCCATTGAAAGGAGCCAAAATCGTCGGGTGCACTCATATCAACGCCCAGACTGCTGTAAGAACAGTTTGACTGTTTGCATAATGTATCCATCGTATTTTGTACTTGTCATTTTTTTTTCAAAATAAATATCAATATATCAATAGGTTAGCTTGTGACTTTTTGTAGGTGTCATGTCAGGTAACGTCGAGTAGCATAATAACCCTTTTTTAAATCACTTTAATAGGTATTAATCGAAACATTGGTCGAATTGGGTGCCCTGGTTCGTTGGGCAGCGTGCAACATTTATTCTACTCAGGTTAGTGACATATGCTTCAAAATATTGTTAATTATTGAATGCAATTTGTTGGGTAATTATTATGTTCTCTTATAATAACTTGCAATTAGAAAACATAGTAAATATTTCATTGCAATTTCAGAATGAAGTTGCGGCTGCATTGGCAGAAGCTGGTAAGTTGTGTTTCTTATCTTCAAGGAAAACTGTGGCTTCCAATTTGCTTGTGTATCCGGTTTAAAGTGGAATCCTACGTTATCTTACGTTACAGGCCATACTGTGTTTGCCTGGCGCGGCGAAACAGAAGAAGACTTCTGGTTCTGTATTGATAGATGTGTCAACGCCGAAAATTGGCAGCCAAATATGATTCTGGATGATGGGGGAGATGCAACACACTTGATGCTCAAGAAATATCCAGCAATGTTTAAACTGATCAAAGGTAGCTAGCCATAGCGCTGTTCTGTTGGAGAAGTTCTGAATGTAAAACATGAATATACTATGACATGCGGAATAACATAGAATACATTACATCTCTGGAACCACTTAGGAATTGTGGAGGAGAGCGTTACTGGAGTCCACCGTTTGTATCAGTTGTCGAAAGCTTCAAAGTTGACAGTTCCTGCGATGAATGTGAATGATTCGGTGACTAAAACCAAGTTTGATAACTTGTACAGCTGCAAGGAATCCATCATTGATAGGTCAGTTTGATTTGTATTTATTACGGGTATGTAAATAGTGTATTTCCCTAGGATGTTTTTGTCATCCGTGGCACGAATCACATTGCTTTTAGACAACTCCAAATTAATATATTCGACCGTAACGTTTGCTATTTTCCGATGTAGCTTGAAACGATCCACGGATGTGATGTTTGGTGGAAAACAAGTGGTCGTGTGCGGATATGGTGAAGTCGGGAAAGGATGTTCACAGTCGTTGAAGGGACTCGGTTGCGTCGTCTACGTGACCGAGATTGATCCAATTTGCGCACTTCAGGCTTGGTAAGTCACGTTCGTCTTCAAGTTGTCCAATAGTTGTATGAACACGTACTGACAATTGCGGCACTTTTTTGTTGTTGTTGTATTGCTGTTGCTGTTGCTTTGTTTCAGTTTCATTTAATTTCAAAATTCATGTTACAGCATGGACGGTTTTCGGGTCGTTAAGCTGAATGAGGTCATCAGAAGCGTTGATATTGTGATCACGGCTACTGGTAACAAGAATGTGGTAACGAGAGAGCATATGGACAAGATGAAAAATGGCTGTATTCTCTGCAACATTGGTCATTCGAATACAGAAATTGATGTAGTAAGGGCTCATCTACAAAAGCATTCACGTTTCGTTATGCATCACTAAAATGCTCGAATGCGTCAAAAGTTCAAATTCTTTTGTTCTTACAGGGTAGTCTAAGAAGTCCAGATTTAACATGGGAGAAAGTTCGTTCTCAAGTTGATCATGTCATTTGGCCGGATGGAAAGCGCATTATTTTGATTGCTGAAGGTCGTTTAATCAATCTGACTTGCTCTAGCATTCCGTCATTCGTCGTTTCCATTACCGCTGCGACACAGGTTATTATTATGTTTACAGCAAGGTTTGTGTTTATAAAATATTACAGTTGATAGTGAAATAGTGTATTTCTTCCATAGGCGTTGGCACTTATTGAATTGTTTAATGCTCCTCATGGTCGCTACAAGTCGGACGTGTACCTTCTTCCTAAGAAAATGGGTAAATAATACTAACGTTACGCAACCAAATTTGCTTTGATTGAGCTCAAGTCTCATTTCATAATCTCTTTCCATTTTCAATACTTCTGTAGATGAATATGTGGCCAGTTTGCATCTTCCTACATTTGATGCGCATTTGACCGAATTATCAGATGATCAAGCGAAGTACCTTGGTCTCAACAAAGCTGGACCGTTCAAACCCAACTACTACAGGTAACATTATTTTATTGTGGTACGATTTTTGATGTTGTGCAAATGACGTCAAGAATAATTATTTTTGTATGTTTTCACAGATACTGAGAAGTGGGTTTTCACCACAACCGTATTACTAGCACAACGTTTCATTCAGGTGTCGCTCATTCTAACTCACTAAACAGTCCAGGTGCGATTGGAGCGATTTTTAAGAATTGCCTTTGTTCTACTCTGTTTGTTTTGCAAAATAGCCATAGAAGTAACTCCAGTTCTTAAGTAAAAGTAAAGTTTGATTTAGTGACATTGTGTCTTATTGTGTTGATCCGGTCAGATTTTTGGTTTCTAGTGCATGTCAATGTTTGTCTCTAATATCAACCATATTGTAATTCTGTGTACGTGTCAAATCTTCCAGTACGAAATGATACACGGTTTTCAACGACAAAAAAACAAAATCTAAAAGTGGTACACAGGGTTATTTAAATGCGACCTGAAATACTGGTCAAAACGTTAGGCTGAATCAGGACCGTTTGTATGAAATGTAATTAGGAGTTATTAGGATGTTTGTGAGTTAGGTGGGTCTATAAAAATAGAATGACTATAATTGGGTGCTCTGTGGAAAAATGAATTATTACTCGAGGTGCAAGTAACAATGCATATATATAGACCGAAACATAAGGCATAAAATGTTATTATGACAATATGTTGGCATTTCATAGTCAGTAGTTACTTTTTGCCATGACATTGTTGTAAAGTGCAAATTTCCTGAGCACTGGAACAGAAGCACATCATTTGGTTCGCAACAAACTACATTTAATGGTACAATGGAGATTTTCGTTTTAAGGACGTTCCAGAGTGTGCGCGACTCTCGTCGTTTAGATTGGTACGTGAGCTCTGTTCCTTTAAAAAAAAATTACCGTGATGCAATGCAATGAAAAATCATTGGTTTTTTAAAAAACATGTGTCATGTTGTGTAGTCAATGTTAGAATGTAACTACTTCAGTAGTCTTTTAAATCATTAAAATGCTGATTATATTCATGCAAGAAGTATTAATTCAAATTGTGTAATTGAGGTGCCATAGTTCGTGTCAGTTCGGGAGGTCGGAGAAAAATGCTAATGACAACTTAAAAGAAACTACTGTAGATGCCTTACGAGACAACCCTTCTTATCTAGAGCTTGTGGCATACTAATTAAATTAGACAGAAAACAATGGGTGGTGAGAATTCCAAAAAAGGATCCAATTGAATTTGGAATTTAAGCCTGAATATTAACTTTTTCATGACTATAATCATCCAAATATTAATACTTATAAAACATAATATACTACAAATTATATTCAAATGTATCATCCATAGTGAGGCTTTATTCAGAAAATGACAGGAGTATATGAACTTTTCATAGAATTCTTATCAAAGCTCACATTGTACGACTGTACGTTTAATTTTACGACTGATGCATTCCATGTCTTGAATATTGTAGTATGTTTGATGGTTCTGTTATGAGTTATGATTATTATCATGATGATAACTGTTGCGTATTTATCGGCTAGTATTCATTGAGTTCAAAATTGCAGAAAATTTCCATACATACTCTATGCATTTGTGGTCCTTGGGACTACAACAAGCGTTCCAGATCGTCCAAATCGATAGAGGTTATAAAAAGAGTCATTGTGAGCGTTGTCTCTAGTTTCTACCACCATATAAAGTCCAATTTCCGTCACGAGTCGTCAATGCAATGACTGACTCTGGCTTTTTACGACGTGCATTTATTGTCTAATTCCTACTTATACTTGTAATTTCATGTATTTCTGGTATGCTGAGCCATGTTGTGTTTTCTCTCAACGTTTCAACTTACTGATTTTAGCTCAATGTTTCATGTTTGTTCATGTTAGTTGTTTGAATTTATATTCCTTATATTCTTTTCACATCCGACTCTCCACAGTATCTTCATGAGTAACATTTTCATCCAATGTAAAGTTGAATGGTACACGTAATATTATGTAGCTGTTAAGTATACTGTCTTGCCGTCATTGCTTCATTATTCATTATCTACGAATGTTTATTTTAGAATAAGTTTTGTGTTTACATTAACATTTTTGTGTTGTTCTCTCGGTTTTCTTACTAAACCCAAATACTGTACTTGTTTTTGTAGCATTTAGTTAATTGATTTACAACAGCTAAATCTTAAATTGCTAATTGGAAAATGCAGGCAAAATTTACACTAGCAATTCACCGCCACAAGGTTATTTGCAATTCTTATATTCTACAGTGTTTGTAATTTTCGTTTCATGCTGAAATAAAATGAATTTACATACAGTTTCAAAATCAAAACACATTGTCGTTGTCATAAATCGAATTTATTCGGTAGTTTGTCGTTTCGTTACTCAACCGAAAAGCGTTATAGAGACCGATAAAAGCATATTGCATAAAAGGACAAGTATAAAATTTGAGCTGCTGTACAGTCGTTCACTTCCGTTTTTGCTCCCGGATGAATCATTTCCTTGCAAAGCCATAGCTTCAATCTTCAAATCAGAGGTTCCGCTTTGTTTATTTATAGTTTCTTCCACGAAATGAGTTCCTGTCTCTGATTCTTCCAGGGGAAGAGAGCGAGAGATCTTTCGACGAGAAAATACAGTTTGTACTTTCCCCTTAGATTGTGTTGTCATGGTCGTTACTTTCTGTGTCGCATTGGTGTTTACCAAAGGAGAAAACAACGATCCAGAAGGTCTTTCAGGTTGTGGGATCAGAGGTTGGAATCCGCCTTGGAAACCTCCGTGAAATTTTATTGGTTGCTTCAAAAAAATGAATTACATGACAAAACAAAGTTTTATATTTGAATTTTCATACTGCTTTCATAACTTTTAGATATAATGTAATTCCGCAAATCCTACAGGTCGCTGACGATGAACAGTTTCTCTAAATGGGAAGGATGCAACGAGTGGTTTGTGGATTTCTCTTTGCCATACACACCGAAGTCTCTGAGCCAAATCTCCAGCTTCTTGAATCGTAGGGTCATTTTGTATAAGCAATGTGTTTTCCATGAAGATCTCATTGTTGTCTATAATTTAGTCATGAAAATGAATTAGCCTAGTGCCTATACCTAGTGCAATGCTTTACTTTAGCGTAATACATAATTTCACGACAGTTAACTAGTTAATAACAAAGTTGGAACATTTACGGGGGTGAGAAGAGACGTTTGTTTCGCGTTTCACGAGTGAATGCGTCGTGGTTGTTGGAGGTGCAGAGGTGGGAATGCCATGGTACACCGTTCCACAGTCCTCAGCAGGAATGAGAAAGCTGTAAGATGAGACAAGATATTAAACCTGTGAAGCTAACATTTCAGAATCCTTTCATGAAGTTGACTCTACTAATGATGACAGTTTCTCATCGTGACGGGAAGCCAATTAAATCACTGGAATACGTTGTGGTTGAAGTTCATGAAGAATGATTTGCGATTGGAGAGGGGAACGGGAAATGCAATTATGCCAGATGGTTTGGCACTAGGAACAAGCGAGGAGAAGGAGAAAGAGCTCATTGATCATTTATAGTCAGCATTTTCCAAAAGACAGGATTTTGCTGAAAAGGGATATGAGACACAAAACTGAACCTGAAATTAGTTCTGCTGCTACCGACTGTTCCCGTGGACGATCGCACTTGTCTCATCAAGAGGATCCTATGTGAACCCGATTCATCTTCCTGACTAATATAGCGGCACTGTGGCTTGTCGTAATGACCTAAAAAGAGAAGGCACAAAAGCAAGAAATTACTGCACGTGCACAGAGAACCAAGAATTGAAGGCATATAGCTTTATCATGTTTTGTATCCAGCGCAAATGAAATATGAGATTAAATCAAATAGTCTAGCGTCAACTTTGTTGTTACTAATACGATTGTTTGTGTATAATCGGATGAAAGAAAAGTTTGCTTCACTTTCCTCTTTAATTCCCTTTGTGATGCTGGACTACTTGATTTATCCTATGTCCACTCACGCATACTTAGTAATACTGCAGTTCAATTCAATTTATATTGCCGACTATGGTTGTTTTGCTTTATCTTAATGACAACAAACGGAGATGAAAAGGTGTTGTTGTTCATAATTTTAATTAAGTTGAACTGTGGAACTAAAGTTATGATTTTCAAACAAACTCACCGTACGAATAAGCTACTCCTGTAAAGGGTTGACGAAACAAAAGCTGAACATGAATTCCATCACGACTGCACTCTGCTTTCATATCCCGGAGAAGGGATGATGTACGCAACCCACTGACAGTCGTCACCTGCTCGAAATTAATGTTGTTAAGCTTAATTGATCAAACTCAAGGCAGACTTATGATTCATTTTCATTATTCAATCAGCATGATTGTCTTACAAGGACTATGCTCAAAATTCTAGCAATGAATGCAAGATTTGAGTGGTGACGTATTGAAATCAAAATGAAGTTGGTATGCATGACTTGATTGACCAAAACGGTGTAATCTTGTAATTTACTATATAAGACAGTAAAAGCTAATATAGTATTAAATTTTCAAAATTGACCTCAACACACGATACAGCTTTATTATATGTTACTCACTGTTTTACCAAGAGAGATAAATTTTAGTTCATAACTACAAAGACTTGGCAAACGTTTGTCGACTACACCAACACAAAATAGAATTTTTAGAATTATGGCACTTTGAGAAAAGCAGAGGACGAGCAGAAAGATCAACTTTGTTCAAAATATCTTAACGGAAGTTTTGTTTTGCCAAGTTTTGCAATTTAAACTTAACTCAAACAGACAAACAAAAAGGGATTGTGGGATATCGGGGTATTACAAGACTTTAGAGTATGAACAAAACAACTTCTTCGCGAAATTTCATGTGTGCAACTTTATGGCAAAAAAAATGTTCTTGTATAAGTTTTGGTTGTTCACATGTTGACACTTGAGAGTTTCATTGTTGTCTGACCGCATCTTGCTCGTTGACGCGGACTCGTCGACAATCTCGTGCAGTGCATCCCAAGTGACTCACTTCGCAGAAGAAATGACAGAGATCCCGTAAAAGATTGTGTTATCGTCAACGCCATGAGTGAGACAGTGCACAGAGCAGGTGGATTCATCATTTCATGTTCATCAAGGCGTACCAGGTAGCAAAGTGAAGGATAGTGATTGTGAGACTGTGACACAGCGGCCATGTGCCACATGAATCTCGCCGTAAAACTAATGTCCTAGGACTCCATGACTATGGCCATCATCTTCTCACATAATACGATATGACAAATGAAGAAAAAACTTAACGGATTGACGACGAGAGAGGTCTTGAGAGTTGAGCGTTACATCAGAGTCACCACACACCATCATCATACCACCAACACAGTCGTCTTATCATCATCATCACCATCACAAGATAAATTCTTTATCGCCGTCACTGTGTCCTTAAAGCTACTCCGTGTCATAGGTAAAGAACTCATCCTCGTTGTTTCTGTCTTTTCTTTGCAAAGTCGTAACATCCTCTTTAAATGATACCGTATGCAGTACAGAAAAAAATATCAAGTGCAGCAACGTTAACTGCCTGATTTGCCGTTAAAAGTCCATAAGGAAGCTATGAAATGACATTTTTCTTTTCTTCACTGTATTAACATGTTCATGCATGCTGATCAATAGTGAAAGAGTGAAACCTTTTACGAACTTTACTAAATGAAACTCGTATAATATAACATCTTGTAGAATGCCGTGGTCCGTGGTGATGTAAACTTTCCAACATTAAAACTCATTTCAAATGATTGAAATCATGTCGTCAAAATTTCATTTTGAAGCCAAATGAACTATATGCAAGCAAACTCTTCCTGCATTCACATCAATGCCCAGCTCAAGAAGAATTCACAAAAACAAATGTCATAACTTTATATAACGCATTTAATCAACGTTTCAACTTTCAAGTTACTATAGTTCATTTAAATATCCTACAGGCATAATATGGGATAAGGAAGCTGTAAAACTTCCAATTAAGTTCAGAAAGTTCAAATTAATAAATTAATACACATTACGATTAAAAACCTACAGCAATGATTTCGCAAGCATGACTTTAACATTTGGTTTCGTGGTTTTCTGTTTTTTCCTCCTCGGTAAAATGATTATTATTTCCCTGCCCCCGTTGTTTAATATTAAACGTAACTTCGTATAAAAATGAGATGATTAACAAAATGGGTAGACGCGGTTACTACTTCATACTAACTATCAACGGAACGTGCCTTTTAATACATAGTGGACCAGGGAAATTACCATTAGAACAAGATTATTCACGGCCTTGACCCTGACACTTTACATTCAGGTATACGGGTATACCGTATACCATACACTACTTGCATGCGTTTGACATTGTTTTTTTCCTGCTAAAGCTCCATGAACTTTTTCAAGGCAGATAAGAGATAAAACTGCGAAACGTGGAACGATTGTAAGATTCATTTTTGTATCTTGTCATGTTATCATGAACTATGAGAATCAATTTATGCATGTAATAGCAGTAGCTCACGTCTGTCTCCGTCTGTGTGTAGGATTTGGATTGGTTCAAAAATTGGTTTGATTAGTCATTCGACTGAAGTGAGACTGATATGAAAACTGAAAAGTCGTGCCGGGTGCATGGAAGTCCAACTCCAAGGCCACAAGGAGCCCAAATGCTAAAAAGCCTTGCTGTTTCCAGGAGGAAAAAGAGGGGCGGAGTTCAACCTTGCCGGCTCCAGAGAATGCAACGTAGCGAAAAGACAGTGGTTTCCTTGCACATCGGCTGATTCCAGCTCACTTTTTTTTGTATTGTGTTTTAAAGGCAGGCAAAGTGAATAGGAGAATAGGACACACACTGACACACCACACGACCATCATCACTGCACCACCGGCTTGTTCACTTGGAGTTTCAGTCACTTCTTCCTTTCTTCTCGTTCATTCCAGTCGTGAGATTTTGTTCTTGTTCATTTTCCCTTTATTTCAGTTTTTTGTCTTTCGTGACCTGATCTGTGAACATGGCTCAGTATCATAAACCGGAAGCTAAGGCAGTCCAAGAGATGAAGGACATTGCCAACAAACTTCGAATTCATTCCATCCGGGCTACGGATGCAAGTAAATCGGGGTAAGACTTGACTTTTTGAAGTAAAACTTTTGCAGCATTTTTTTTTAGACGGAATGGATTGAATTGTAAATAGTTAGTGTGATTACGAGTTCTGTGAGATGGGAGTTTGTAGATGAATGATTTCGGGGGGTTTTGAAATATAATTTTTGAAATTTTTGATTCATATAATAGACATCCGACTTCTTGTTCTTCAATGGCTGAGATCATGTCCGTGTTGTTCTTCAACACGATGAAATACAAGGTGTCCGCCCCTAAAGATCCGGCGAATGACCGATTCATTTTGTCAAAGGGACATGCTGCCCCTATCCTTTATGCCGGTAAGGAAAATTGTACACCCTGTATAATAATTTGTGTACTTTGTATTAATAATGCGGTATAAAAATCTTTGATTGAAATATTAAACCACCACGTCACGTCCTTTATAGACAGTATAGGGTTTTGTGTAAATGCGAACTTTGATCATTCGCTTTTGTTAAAGAAAGTATAGTATTATGTAAATTTGTAAAGGCAATATGTTGACATTATGATGTAATCTTTGTTTTGTAGCTTGGGCTGAGGCTGGACTTTTTCCAGCGGCGGACTTGATGAATTTGAGAAAATATACTAGTGATTTAGAAGGTCATCCTACTCCACGCTTGAACTTCATTGATGTTGCGACTGGGTCCTTGGGACAAGGATTGGGCGTAGCTGCTGGAATGGCTTATATTGGGAAGTTCTTTGACAAGGCGGATTATCGAGTGTACTGCTTACTTGGCGATGGTGAGAGCGCTGAAGGATCTGTTTGGGAAGCGTTGCATTTCGCTGGGAATTACAAACTCGATAATTTGTGTGCCATCTTTGACATCAACCGTTTGGGACAATCTGACCCAAC
>JABASF010000455.1:0-41727 GCA_019776145.1 Harlomillsia oculata | reverse complement strand
GTTTGACAGTGTCTCGCAAATGCCGAAGCCTTCATCGACTTCGGTGAGGATGAGAGCATGGAGAAAGACATTCTCGACTCTGTGGGGAAACAAGTAGTTGAACTTATTGAGGAAATGAGATCACATCTCAAGGATGAACGCCGTGGTGAAAGACTTCGTACTGGAGTTCGTATTGCCATTCTGGGAAGGCCCAATGTTGGCAAAAGCAGTCTACTCAATCGTCTATGTAAGTACAGAATGTTGCCAGTTGTGCTCTGCAATCATTGGAGAGAGTTGCAATTCGCAATCCTGTCAAGACAGACGGAAGAAAGAGCATGTACAATGCATGGCATGGCCTTTATTTTCACAGCATTCAGTTAACTTTCGTCTTGTTGTGGGACTTACTAGTTGTACCAGAAAAAAAGTTTATTTACCATTTTCTTTGAGAAACTCGGAGATGACCAAACTCTTTTTGGTGGTTCTATTTTTATTTTTCTCTGAAATCCCAAGCTACACGGTATTATTGTGTTCATATTTGTTCATATTTGATGCCATTGTGCCTCGTTTCAAATTTCGTTGAGCACTGATACAAAAAATATTCTATAGAGATTTACTTTCACCATTATAACGTTTGAAGGCTAGAACACGTCTTTTCTTATTGATTTTTGCGTTGGCGTATGGCATATAGATGTAATGTATCTGAAGTTATCCAGCCATTTGTCACTTCATAGGCAAGCGAGAAGCCGCAATTGTATCCAGCATTCCAGGCACAACAAGAGATGTCGTCGAAACGTGTATCAATCTGCATGGTCTTCCGGTTGTTTTTGCAGACACAGCGGGCATTCGAGCAAAGTCCGGGGATGAAATTGAATCAGAAGGCGTAAGTCACATTTGCTCCCACTCCCATTGATTTCGTTAGTAGCACAGTCACTATGAAATGAACCAATTTGCACCGAAAATCTGTTCGTTTCAAGCCACAGAGCTTTTGAAGGAAACATGGTTGGTTAAGCAATTTTGTAGAAGAATAGAGGAATCAAGGCGTCCTTTAATAAAGTTAAGTTTATTAGGTCATCTACGCAGTACATTTGCAACCATTCTTGCTCATGTGTTGGTAATTCTAATGATATCACATTTAAATGAGCGTTTCATGTTTCCATCGTTCTATAACACTGCTACTCGGCTACTACTCGGAGTTTATACTCACTGACCAAAATCGTAGCATTATTTGTTAGCATTACTATATCTGACGAAATTGAAATTAAATTCATATTTCAATGCTTTCAACACTATTAATAAGATTTTTCATGCTGTTTCGTTGTAGATGAGACGGGCAGTTATGCAAGCACGCATGGCCGATTTAATCCTGCTGTTGATTGATTATTCTTCAATAAAACACCAGGAAGCTAGTGAAGATAAAATACGCCTAGCTCGTCAAGAATTCTCGTTCCTTGTGCGTGAATATGAGGTGAATATAATTGTCAATCTGAGTCTGTATTACTCATGGGATAAACTGTAAATAATATGTTTTTCGCATGTTTCATAAATATGCAATACAGGAAGATGTTGATATCCAAGAGTTTCTGGAAAAGACGACTGTGGTTGTAAACAAAGTTGATTTGGCATGCGATGATGACGTATGGCAACCGAAAGGAGGCATTTCATGCAAAACAGGCGATGGATTTGAGACCTTTCTAGAAGAGCTAAAGGAGAAAGTGGAAGCTATGTAAGTCATTCTTTTGATGCTTGCAACGACTACGAAAGAGATTTTTCTACGATATTGGGAGTCTCATTTTACGAAAGAACGTCTTCTTGCTTGAACAATAATCACTGCGTCTTTGACTTTAAGCCTGTTTTCTTACGAGAGAGGAGAATTTTTGTTCTTACACCATTCATGACGATAACAGCTAAACTATGAACGAGTCTTTTCGTCTTTTGTGTCTACATTACTTGGAGAAAGCGGAGTCGTACTTTCCTTACTTTTATGAACCTATAGCTTGTTGCTATTAACCTTGTTGCTTTTAGGTGTGCGGACCCTAAAGAAGAATCGGTCTACCTGACACAACAGCGGTATCGATCTCATTTGGAGAAATGCCTGGAAAGTTTGACCTCCTATGTGAATAGCTCACATTCAAGTGACCTGGCATTGAGAACTCATTACCTCAAAGCGGCTGTGAATAGTATAGGCTACATCACTGGACACGTCGGCTCTGAAGAAATCCTGGATATTATATTTAGAGATTTTTGCATTGGAAAATAATTTAAGACTCCAATTAAAATTAAGTTTACAATAAAATTTACAGGCTCCATGTTTGTTGCTACAATTCATTAATAATCCTGCAAGAAGTGATAAAATACAGACTGTGTTCCATCATCCATCATTCACTTTTCATATTGATATTGATTGCATGAAATAATCAAATCTAGCGTTTTCAAGATAGGCCGTTGAAAAATGGTTTTATAATATAGAACTGTAGTCAACCACCTTTTTGCGGAATTGGCGTATAAATGGTCTTTAACAAGGTTATCGTTGCTTTTTGAGGCACTCTGTGAATAACACTTAGGGGCATTTAGGAACATACTGTGACTTGTGAGTCAACGTCAGACCTCACGCTTGGTAGTGTTTTTGTGAACGAATTTGTCTCCGGAAACTTAGTACGCGAATACCAGCGTTTTTGTACGCATGGACAGAAGGTTACAGTTACAGTGAAACTATTATATTGGAATGGTTTATTGGTTTTGCTCGTGCATCTCCTGAGGATATATCTATGTAATCTATTGGTTATCAACAGGTTCCCTTTGCCCTTTTTAAGACGCGATGCGACTCAATAGAAAGAAATGTTTTCTCGTAGCCGCCACAGTGTCGTACAACAACCAGAAAATTCCTTTCATCTGTGAGTGCAAGTTCCAGGGATGCTCTGTCTTTGACGTTTTCAGAGTGTGCAAATACAAGACATTTTACTACAGATGAAGTACAACTGCAGATGAAAGGGCATCTTTCAATTTCATTCTGTGGCTGGCTTTGGATGTGTACATTTGCCCTGTTATTTGTAATCCAAATCCGATGGATCTTTCAACGCCTGTTTGCGCAGAAGAAGTGCCGAGAAAGGTCGACACAATCACAGGACTCAAGTTTCTTCCATTAGAAATTCTCATAATCTTCTTTTGTCCTGCTCAAGTCGTGTTCTTTATGGCTTGTGTTAATGTGTTTACAACAATCTGTGTTCTACAAATCATCATTATATGTTTCATGTATATGGAATACGGAATACAGTGTCATTGAGAAGTAAGCTAAATAGGAAATACTGATGGATTTCCAAGTATTGATGTTTCCACTGAGTTTGCGATGAATTACTTGGAAATGAGGACATCGTGGACGTCCTCAAAACCAAACACGCATTTATTTAACTGATTACTACTATATAATACATGCAAAAACTGATACATTGTATGAATTGTTGAGAGTAATGTCAATGTGGAATGACGAACAGGCGTGAAGTAGGGCACACTGATTCATACGCACTGGACAATAAACAAGGTCAAGATTCATAGTAATTCCTTCATACTTATAGTATAATGTAATATCAATTTGAACTTATTCATTGGAAAGGCACCGTACTGTTTGAATGCAGAATGATAACCGATAATTCGTATCGATAAGATTCTTCGTATGAAAAGCTTGAACGCTTCCATGTGGAAAAATGAGATTCGTGTATAGGTGGTGGTGGTTCGAGTTCATGGTGGTGTTATTCTACTATGCAAAATTATGGTGAAACGTAAAGTTTCTTAAAATTTCCAAATACTAATGACATATGAATACTATTATTATGTTTTCTTATTATATGCATTTATATGAAGACAGAAAAGTGAGTTTGCTGTCTCTGCGAATTCGGAAGAGAACGGGTTGTTGGCATTGAAAATGGAATTATTATGGCATTTTCGATGAATTCGTGGTTTCTGGTTTTGGTGATAATCGGAAGTCTTTCGGTTCTTGAACCTGTTTGTTTGTGCTCACAGAGAGAATTGCTGTCAACCATTAACTAACCAAAGCGTACCACATTTCACCCATATAGCGTGCGAGATGCATCAAAGCATGACTTTTCATACCGGGAATTAGGCCCATTTTCTCGCAGTTGGGTTCCCGCTTCGTTTGCATGACACAAGCTCTCATGTTACACCTGCCATTTAAGCCCATTAGATAGAATGTCGTCGTCGTCTTTACCGTACATTCTCACTTAACAAAACCTCGCAAAGTCGGGGTAAAATGATCCGCCGAGCAGGGAGCATCAGAGTCGTAGGCTCCTTATTTCTTTTCTGTAGAGCTTGAACGCATTGGAGAGGAAAGTGATTTAAATTCACCGTTCGCAAGTAAATCCACTCAAGTAAGTTAGAAGCACCAAGAGACTGCGAAACTTGGCCCAATTTGTAGGCCAATATACTCAATTGAATGATTCGAGTATGACAAAATCTTGTTGCCAAAAAGTATGATAAGTTGAGTTGGATTTCTTTATTGGTTCCATCATCTTCATCATGCTTCTGCGTAATATAATTGACTTTTTCCGCCCCGACTGCCCAGGAAACGGGGGAAAAGTTCCTTCGAGGCCCGGGCAAAGCCGTATCAGCAACAGATTGCTCCTTTACTACTATACTTTGCTGCGTCTTAGCTTTCTATTCCCCGTATTTGTCAATTTTAGGCCATTAGAAAACATATTTTCCCACTTTTTTGCGAACATGTTTGTCGCCCAAGATTTTGTCAAAATTATGGTACTTCTCTGAGTTCTGCTAAGCTTTCGGATTCTATTTATTGAGTCAGCAGAGCGGACCTAATATGTTTACTTTTCCTTCCGCCTTTTTCCTTATTTCACAAGATTGAGCCATTGAGCGATTCCAGTACTTATATATACTCCTGTTGCTACGAATACGAAGTCAAAGTCAATACCTATCGCTGGTTCACTGAAGCACCATACAAGTAAAGTCATGGCCATGCCTAACTTGTTTGTTTCGTTCATTAACACAGGCAAACATTTCATTTGTGCAAGCTCTTTTACTTTCATTTCCATAGTCCACACGTGCTGAATTTCTGCCCTAAAGCAAATGGTTTATAAATAAAATGCTCCATCAATCCTCAAAATTCCAACTAAAAAAGATGCTGGCAGCTGGTAATATATTTGGTGAATTATAGGAGCTTTCATAGTGTTTTGACGACTTCAGCAATTTGCGCTTTGGTTCGTAAAATGGACACTGGAATAAACATTCTGCTAACATGTAACTTTTCTTTTGTCATCCTAGTTTCTTTGTGCATATTTTTCCCCTGTTGCTGTGAGAAGCGTAGAATATCATGGCTTTCTTCGCAGCACAAATTAATTTGAAACTCTTCTAAAAGATGTGCGAATCGGCAAAACATGTACTATAAAATAATCAGGACGGCAAGGAGGACTTCTATGGTAATGGATGTGTATAATTTAGTCTAGGAAAGACGCAAGTATTTGCATGATAAACTCGGCCTTAAATGTAAGCCTTATGATGGNCGGCCTTAAATGTAAGCCTTATGATGGATAAAAGTAACATGTAAATGAAAGCTGGAAGTGTTTGCAGAATGTAATGGTGTTGACGACGAGGAGAAAGAAGTTTTGAGTTGGCTTCAAGTTGACAGTGTGAGCAAGAAGTGGCAATTTTACAGATTCTTGACATAGTTTTAAAGCTTGGTGATGGGTTCTGAAGTAGGGAATTGAGTAACTGCTCATTTCATTTGGCGAAAGTTAATAAGGTTTTTACGTAAAGCACTACAAGAGAGAAGGGAAACTACATGAGCTGCGCTATTTTCTCTTTCTCCTTCGCCTGCCTTGGTTCATATTGCAACATGCCGTTCAGTGTTCGGTCATTCATGGAAGTCTGTCGTTCTTTTAATCAATGAAAGGGAAAAGAAAGGCTTGGGGAATGAACGAATTACGCTCAATTGCATCGGGTTACGCTACTGAGCTGTGTGAGCTGAGCGAACGTCCATGCCGGGCTCATCCATACCTCAAGCCTGAAGGTCTGAGAAATTATTGCGTATTTTGCCTTACTCAACAGTTTCGTTTCTGTGTCAGTTCAGTGCTATACGACTTGTCTTCAGTATACTCTATGGAACATACAATTTTTGAAGACGCGCATGGAGCATTGCCATTGCTACAACTCTTGAAAAACTTTCGAGTTGGAAAGTTGGAATGGAGGAGTAAATACATCTAGGAAAGGAATCTAAATCTTGTACATTCTGGAGGCGTCTATATACCACGGGAGTCCAGCACGAACCACTCCAGTGCTGTAGTCCATAGATTGAGGTTACACGTTTTCTTCGCATGAACTGACGAAGGTTTCTGGATTCTAACAGTGTTTATCCTTGGATTCATCGTTTACCAATCTTCTTCTACTTTTCCTCTTCGGCATTTCTAGCGTAAGCTTCTCAGCCTTTCAATTCCCGTTACCAAGCTCTATTTTCTAGGTACTATGGCCCTTTGCAATTTGTCATCCCTCCTTCCACTATGCTATGTACATGTACTGCAAAACACAAAGTATACACTTTCTCTCTTCCCAATATCTGGATCTTCCTCAACACAGCAAAATATGGCAACAGATCGATACATGAAGGTTTTGCAAAAACTCCTCGTTCTCCATCATCACAGCGGAGAATAAAAGACGATATTTCCGCCTCATTGCTCAACGACTACCCATTGTGTATACAACTTCTCCTTTCGCAGGTAAATTGTAATGTGCTCTCCGGATTCTAGGATAATATCTTTGTCGTCCCTTTGTCCCTAGTCGTATAATATGTATTCTATGTAGACATGATTGCTCCTGCCGCTGCTATACGATGTATTGTACACACTATATACTTAGGAGACGATATGCATATTTGATAACATTATAGCATTCAATTCATAGTACTTTACAAGTCTCTTCTCGTCTTCATCCTTATTTATTGTACATTTTTTACATTTCTAATGCAATCACCACATCTGAATATCAATTCGTGGAACAATCTTGTTTCCTTTTGCACGCAAGACGCAAAGCTGGGGACGAAAGCATGATATTAGGTATGATATGGAAACTATATCCATAGGACTAAGGATTCTGCGTTTTGCATGAAAATGAAACCAAGGCTATGCTGTTTGTTAGTTTCATAAGTTTCATTGCACTACCTTCGCTTCGTGAAGATGTCAAAAATGAGATGAAAGCAGAAGAAACGACATCAAATGAATCACCGTACACCATACGCCATCATTACAGTATTTTCCCTTAGATTTTATATTTTTCAACATTTTCTTCATCATCAAAACGCCTAGTCTAGTGGTCTACAGCGAATGCGATCGTGTGCAAATCTAAACATAGTGGACTCTGTCTTCATTATCCTTTTCCATCCTGACATCCTGAGTTGTACAGCCACCTTCTTCCTCTTGAAGAGTGCAATAGTACCAAAGTTGCGCTTTGCTTGCAGGATGAGAGTGATGAGAAAAGCAAGCGGTGAGAATAACTTAATAACATAGCATACTAACGTAAGTTACGTAGTTACGAAGTTACAATAATGGAGTATTGTCAGTATAGAGTACACAAAGCTCACTACAGTGAGCAGGACAACAACAACATAATAACATTCTAGTAAAGTAGCAACCGTCAACCAGCGTATAACAACGGCGTCTTGAGTCTCTTGAGTGCATCTGCCTTGAATAAGCTTCATCTTATATTTGAACCGAAAAGAAAAGAGCATTTCGGCTATGCCATGCCAGTGCGTTGCACGGGTGCACTCGCTCAGAATGAGATGAGAATACGGAGGAGACTGACTCAAGAAGACCACATTATACGATTTATACCGTATGTATCATCACATCATCCTTCCTATTGCTAGCAACAATCCGCACTTTACGTTTTAGTTGTTGGTGTATGCCAACTTCACTTGTACTTGAACGTTAGAATAAAGTACCAAAGTAGTAGTACCAACTAGGAAAGCATCTCTCACACAGACATCCTTTATATTTTGGTTGGCTTGTAGTATCTCTTCTTCAACTGCCTTTTAAATAGCAAACGTAACGTAGTACTCTAATACTGAAACCATCCTATCTTCCTATCCTAATCTGCACCGCATCCTCTTTGCCTCAAATCTTCTCTGCTCTTCTGCCTAGCTGTCCATATGTCTACCATATGGAAAACTCGCTTTCTGCCTTTACCCTTTGTTACTCCGCCTTTGAGCACGTTTAACCACAGTAGACCGATGACCGCATGGTGTAGCACTAAACACCCGGGTACACAAGTCATGTTGCTGTCATCATTTACCTGCTTCTATAATAAATCATCATTTTGCGTACATGTACATGTATACATGTTTTACACGTACGACGTACCACAACTGCACAAAATGCATTACATGCAGATGCAGCACTATAGCTTATACTATGTACTTACACTACACTGTTTTTCCTATCGTACCATAACCTTAAATTAAGTCCATTCATTCATCAATTTAGCAAATTCACAAAATTTCAATCTTCTAATATCTAAAACAGAACCATCACTATCACTGCTCATTGTTCATACACGATAAGATACAAAGTAGAGTACAAGTACAATGGTACACAGTCTGCATTCAACAAAGGAAAGGAAGCATTTCATTTCATCCTTTTTTATGTGTGTAAGTGTAATCAGCGTATAAACGTATCTATGAATGCCCATTGCCATTGCCTCCTTCCCATTATTTGGAAATTCGTTAAAAAGGAAGGAAAACGTTACAAAACAAACAAACTCTGAAATGAATTGATATGAAATGAAAACGTCCGAGAAAAGAAAAAGGACACAAAACGTTCATTCTCCTTTACTCATTTCCTGATCCTTCTTCTTTTGCAATCATTTTAGGCAAACAGTCTTGTTGTCGTCCCCTAATACTAAACTGTTGTCAAAAATCCTCAAATGAGCCAAATGGAAATCAAGCCTCTAGCTTAGCGTATACACTTTTCAGTGTCTTCTTCAGTGCACTTTGTGCACTACACATACATTTCATTTGGTGATGTTTTAGTGTTCAAATGCTCAATTCCCTATGATAGAATACAGGAAGAGTGTGTAAAGTGAAGACAGTGAAGAGTCCATATTTCATTTGGAAGTACAAAGTTGCATAGAGAAGAGTTTTTGAGTCTGAGTCGTTGTTCGTGTGAACGAGAGGAGTGGTTGGATTGAGGATGAAGGAAAAGGAATATTTCAGCCTGAGTGCTCAGTGCTCGCTGTTCTGCGTTTAGGGCCGATGCTGAGAGAAGAGTCCTCATCCTTGTAAAAACTCAGGTTCACTCTGCTTCTCTCGGTTAGTCACAATTGAGAAGTCAGTCAGACAGTGGAAAAAGGAAGTCTCATCATCCGTCGTCGTCGTCATCGTCTTTTCTCCTCCTGCTTTTGTGGTGGTGGTTCAACTAGGACATTTCTCTCTTCAAATTCAAGTCCGTACAGTATTTTTTTTTGTCATAGTTTTAAATTCCAAGTTTCACCCCATGAGGACGTATGTTGACCAGTGAGAACAGTTTCATTTTTTTTTTGTGACAACACACAAAAAAGCACCCGGTTTGACATATTTATTACAAGTGTCTTCAATAAATACACAATTGACCACACACAAACTGTCAAGATAAAACACAAGGTTTGCTTCGTCAAGAGTACAGGTAAAAATGTTAATCCTTTCTAGCACTTTTCATTTTAGAGTTGCAAGATTTTGTTTCAATGTCAATGTTTTTGACAATCCTATTTTTGACATGACACTACTATCAGTATACAGATTTTGTTTACACTCTGAGCCAAAGTTTAGTTGTGCTTTTGATTACAGTATTAATTGTTGTTGAATCAATTAGCAGTTAAGTTAGAATCATCATATATCTACTATAATGATAATAATGACATTTTGAAATATACATTGACAATATGTTCTGTCGTTTGCTCCTACACTCTTTTGTCCCTTTAGCTCCCTTTAGTTAAATCTAATTAATCTCTGTCATTTTTTTGTGTGTACGTGAAGTTTGTGTAGTTTTATTAGTATTTAAATTCGATAGTGTTGTGTACTTTTGTAGGTATTAAAATCAGATTATTGTATCGTAGTGCACTATATATAGTTCTTGTCGTTGTTTCGTAATGCTTTTAAATGTGACGAATGAATATGTGATTGTTGACAGGAATTCCATTTAACAACAAGTATTGAAATGATCGTGTTCAACCGGAAGTGCATCAAAAGGAGAATTGAATACTGAATTTAAAAACGACTTTCCGAATACCAGACCATGCTAAAATAATGTGAAAACCCGGAACAGTTTATGAGCAACGAGAAATCAGTTTTAAGCGCTTCATTATTTTGGTTTTGAGTTTGCTTTCGACATTGAAAAAAGTGGCAACGCAGATATTATTCATCCAGAAGAGTCTTCAACTGGAGAGTGTTCACTCAGTTCTTAGGAGATACAGAGCATTTGGGATCTTGTACGCTTCAAACTATCGTAGCCAATCAACACCTGGTCGCTGTGGCCCTCAATCAGTCAATATGGAAGAGGGGTTTATGGTTGTGAACGGAACTGATACTGTAAATACTTTATCCACAGCAGCCTTGGTCCAGATAGACTTACCTGGTGATCAAATCATAACGACGTCCAATTCTAAAGAAGGATTGTTGCTTATCGGTCATGGTGAGCCAACTATTGATGCTATGTCAAGAACTTCGTCCATGACAAGGTCTCCAACGACGGAAACAGCCGTTCCCTTGCCCAAAGTAGATGAACTTCTTCAACAGAAAACGTCGCCGGTCAAATTTAGCATTGGGAGTGCTGTTACACCGTCCGTTTCAAAAACGAACAAAACCAACTTGTCACTCTGTTTGAACGCTGTTGAAAACAACGGTTGTAAGGTCGAGGATAATGACACGCAGGGAACCGATAAGTATTTGCAAAACGGCGGAAGTTCGTCGTCAACCAACAGTGTACAACCCAAACCGGTGCCTGCATACCGGAGTCTGACGGCTGTTTTGACTGAACAAGAAGAGAAGGTAATAGATAAACCGACTTACTTTGTTACAAATTATTATTTTTCGATTTTTGTATATTTTTTATGACATATCTATGCTTTGTAGGCGACCAAAGAGTTCCTAGAAATTGTAAATGGTGCTAGAGTTTCTCAAGGAGTATCACCACTGTCCTGGAATGCCGGTGTAAAATTTTTAATGGCCAGAAAATTCAACGTGCGAAGATCTTTAGAGCTTTATGATCAACATAATGCTACAAGAAAACGGGAAGGACTTGTAAGTTTCGATCCTAATTGTGAGCCGTTGAAATCAGAACTACTTTCTGCAAAGTTCACGGTTTTGGTAAGTGAAATTTAAGCATATTGCTGCTGTAACCTTTTCATCTCGTTTATCTACCAGGAATTCCCAGTTGGTACATTTTAACTACTATTTGTGATTCGGTTTTATGTAGCCATCTCGGGATTTGGGTGGAGCTGCTATTGCCGTGTTTACTGCGAAACTTCATAATCCCAATTCTGTGTCCCATGAACATACGCTGAAGGTGCGTCAATGAAACATTTGTATAGTTTGCTTTCTGTGTTCGCTATTTTTCGCAGTTCCGTTCATTGGTTACTATAGTACTAGTATTTGTTGGTTCCATTTGTTGATTGGAAGTGTTTGTAGTATTTTTATCGTTTTATTTTGTAATTTTTATTTTCAACAGTATTCTTTTATCATTATATGTTGTAATAATTATTGTTTGGTAAGTTTTTCTTGAGTCGTCGCGTCGTTTGTCGTGTTTGTCTTGGGCTGTGAGATTCGTTTGAGGTGCAACGTTAATTGATTACGTTTGTAGCACCATTTGTAGCATTTTCCACTCATTCAGATTATTTGGTTTGCAAGTTTGCGTTTATTTTGCAGAATTCATAAACAATCACAATCAACGAAAGGAATGTTACTAACATTAATTGGTGTGACTTTTCTTCTATTAGTATGCATGTATGTTACAGGGAGTCGTTTATCAGTTGGACGCAGCTTTGGATGATCCACAGACTCAACGATGTGGTTTGGTCTTCGTGTACGACATGAGTGAGTCGAAGTACTCAAATTTTGATTACGACTTGAGCATTAAGATTCTTACTCTACTAAAAGTAAGTTTGTTTGGTTCAAAGGAATTACTTTTGTTTGTTTATCATTTACGGTCTGCCTTGTCAGAAGTGGTAGCTGGGTTTATTTAGCTTTATATTAATTCCGTTTTGTATTCCGTTATTTGGACAGGGAGGGTATCCAGCACGTCTCAAGAAAGTATTGATCGTCACTGCTCCGCTGTGGTTCAAAGCGCCTTTCAAAATTCTTCGTCTCTTTGTTCGGGAAAAGTTGCGAGATCGAGTTTATACTGTCAGCATCCCGCAGGTACGGATACTAAAAACTTGTTCAAGGACTGTGTTCGTAGCACTCAAAGGTTTTGCGCAAACAGTTCACACAAATTAGAGATTTTAATTAAGTAGGCTTTTACTGTATTAGTTCTGAGTTCAGTCAGTTGACATTACATCATGTGGTATGTTACAACCTTCATTGTAGTTGGGTAATCACATACCTACCTCTGCCCTTCCACGTTCCCTTGGCGGTCAATTAGATGTGGATCATAACAAGTGGCTTGATCACTGTCGCGAAATTCTAACCGCAGCTGATTTGTGGGGAAGTTGCACAGACGAATCGCTTAAACTTGAAACCATCAAGGTAAATGCTCTTTATTTAAAAATTCATAAATGTTTTGTTTAGTTCAGACAGAAGTCCGTTACGTCCGTTTCAATGGTCTACTTACAATTTGAAAATCCAAAGTTTCGCACTATAGTTTTGTCTGAATTAGATAATGATTTATAATACCATTTCATTATTTAGAAGTACATAAACTCACAACGCCTAGATAAATCGTCGATCATATATGTCAATAATAAATTATAAGATGATTTTATGGAGTTTCGTATTACCCCTTTATGACACTAAATTTGGTTCTTACACGTTTATTTTAGGACGTTGCCAGTAACCTAGAGGAAGCTGAAACTGATAAGGAAGTTGCGAGTCTGTCTAACGTACGCCCAGACTCCACTATGAAAAAATTAAGAAGAAATGGTACAAGTACAAGTAATTCCATCCACAATATTTTTTTTCTTATGCACGCTTTCATCTTTGGCTATATTTATGTGAATTATATGTTAGTAAACTTTCTGCACTTCTTTAGACCTGATCAATTTTCCCAACGCGTTACTTTATTGTAATGTTAAATTGTAGGTCAGTCGACACCATCGCCAGTTGGAAATTCGTCCGGAAGCAGTGGATTTTCTGACGATGACAGTTTACCACATGATGAACGATCTGGTTTAACACTATCCGAATTTATTGAACATCTTAAGCAGAAAGGAAGACGCGGTCTTCTTGATGAGTATGCGGAAATAATATCCAAGAAACCCGATGGTACCTTCACGGCATCCAGGTATTTTTCTTTTGCCTCAAATCTACTATGATTTGAACTGTTGGTTTCGGTCTATTTGTACGTACATTATCTGTTTTGTTTTTGTTTAGGCAACCCCGTAACATGCCAAAAAATCGGTATACCGATATTCTGAGTTTTGATCATACCAGAGTCGTCCTTTCAATCGAAGGAGAATCAGGATCCGATTACATTAACGCAAACTATGTTGATGGGTATAAGCAGAAGAATGCTTTTATTTCCACGCAAGGTCCTCTGCCTAAAACGTTTGGTGATTTCTGGAAAATGGTTTGGGAACAAACGTGTCTCGTTATTGTAATGACAACTCGGACTGTGGAAGGTGGACATACCAAATGCGGTCAGTATTGGCCACCTGATAAGGATTCTTCGATGGTTCATGAAGGTTTTAAAGTAGAAAACAAGGACGTTATCACTCATCCAGATTTTGCGTTGACGCGTTTGAAACTTACCAACACTAAGCAGGTAAATACTTTACGGTACTAAAGTACTACTTCAAGGTATGTCAATCTTTATGTGTGGTAAGTACTTTACCTTTGTTGATTTCAGGGATCCGAAAGTCGTAACGTTACGCACCTCCAGTTTCTCTCTTGGCCAGACTTCGGAGTTCCGTCCAGTGCTGTTGCTATGCTTAATTTCCTTAACACTATGAGAGAAGAGCAAGCCACAGGATTGAGGGAACTCGGAACTAAATGGGACGGGCATTCACTTGGACCTCCTATAATTGCCCATTGTTCAGCAGGTGTAGGTCGAACGGGTACGATTGTTGTTATAACGTTCGTAATATGCTTGTTGGAAAATTTTTCATTATCCGTTAATTCTGCACACAGGTACCTTAATTACATTGGACATTAGTACGAAGAGACTTCAAGATCAGGGAACGATTGATGTGATGGGTACGGTTGAAAAAATTCGGTCTCACCGAGCTCTCAGCATTCAAGTTTCGCCACAGTATCTCTTTTGTCATGTTGCTATTATTGACTATGGAAAAAGCAATGGACTTGCGACTGAAGAGGATCTTGACGGCGTGCCTGACCTGTTAACAGAAGGTGATTCAGACTCTGAATGACTACAGTGGTTCATTTAAGTGTCCCTGTAGTGTTTGCGTATAATGATATTTTACAAATTCTTATTCCAGTCGTCACTTGGTCAATTAAGTATTTTTCGTAGTGGTTGACTTATTAGGTAATTTTAGTATCTAGTGCGTCCGCCACTAAGTATGCGTTTCTTTTTCACGGTTTCCGTGATTAATAGTTACCTCTGGTTGCCGTTAGGTCAGATACGAGCATACTACCCCGTTATGGTATTAATTGAGTAATTCATTTCTGTAGATGAATTCAGTATTCATGATAAGAACTTGTTTGAAATTTAGATTGAAATGAACTACTGACATACTGATTTGACATCCTTATATCGTTTTAACTCCGTCACAGTTATCAAGTTTGAATTATTGGCAATTATTTCCTTTCAGTAACGGTGCAATGCTAATTACTAATTTATTGTTATGTTAGTCCTTGTGAATATTGACCCCGATGTAGATATAGACATGTATTCGTCAAAATGTTCATAATGTACCTCTGAATTATGGCATATCTTTCACTGAGTAAATGTTAGGATAGACAAACTTAGTTGACTTTCTAGTGTTTTTCTACAGAGCGATTTCTTACGAGCATGTACAAATTGTAATGTGAACTTCATTATCGGGACCTGTTACAAAGTTACAATTAAGAATGAGAGGGAAAAGGCAAAATTAAATTGGCATTCACGGTAACATCAATTCACTAATGTAGTTTAATTTCACATTTAGTATGTGCATTATGCATAGCTCGTTCACAAATTCCGCCACTGACTGTTTTCTGAACGTTAGAAGGATGACTTTTTGAAATCACTGTCGTTATAATTCCACTTAATACTATTTCACTATATTTCTTTCAGTGCTTGCTTTAAATGCATGCCAATAACAAATATATTTAACTAATATTTGCACTAGATTTAAGGATATAATTACTTACTTTTTCATTGCATGACGTTTGGTTTCGTGTTTCATTTGTTATTTCATTTGCTCATTTTGGCTAATTTTATTTTTTTACGCTTTGGTTATGTATTCTTACTTGAAACCACTTTCAGGATGGAAGCCTGGACGTTCCTAAGAAAATTTGGTTTCGGTTTCTATAGGAGTCACCACCATATATTTTCCACGAAGACATCGAATGGATGCTGACTGACTGACGTATTTAGACGCAATTCTTTTGTTTCTTTGAACTTTACATTTTTGAAGAAATCTCAATCTCAATTATAAAATTATAACCCAGTCACCACGTAGCTAACTAAGCTATGATTTTCATTGTTAATGTAGAGTAGCCACTCAGTTCTAAAAAACATTTCATTTGTACGCACTGATTTTGACATTATCAGTAGTAGATTAATATTGTATTGCAGCATAGACACATTTTTTTGAAACGTTCGCACATACAATTGACGAATTATTTTTTTTCTTCCAGTGCTTATTTATTGCATGTGGATTTTTCGTGAAATGCCTAGCACTTTTAAGTCTGCATGACAATGAATAATCTGTAATTATAAGCTAAAAACAATGATTTACTAGTTAGTCATTTGTTAGACATCATTTTGGTCATGACATTATGGAACATGACAGTTGTATTGTATGGTAACAGCGAGTCGCCTTCATGTGTGTAAGAGTCATCGTTCATTAAACAGCTTCACATGATAATTGTTTCCAGTAAATTATAGTATTATTCGTCTCTAGTAAACTAATGTACTAACGTGTATACAATGTTAAGTTCGTATGACATTTGACAAGAAGCAATTACAGTTATATATAAGGATTAAGGATACATCAAGGCGTAGGATATTTTTGATTATCAACTACACAATATTGTAGAAATCCTAGTGTAATTAATGTTCTATAGAAAAACCAATGGGTGGAAAAGTGCTCAGCACAATATGTTTACTATAATTATCGTAAGTTTGATATTCGGTAAGGTTTTGACAGGGTTTATGGTTACCCGGTGTTTGAAAATGGTCATCAACTGTACAAATTCAAGCCAAATTTGATTACCCTCATACTTAAACGACTCGTCATCCTGTGTAGTTGTCATTTCACAAATGTGATGCGCTGACAGGTTCATTAAAATTCATGAAACGAAGCATTGGGAATATACTAATATTTATACGATTATTAACGATTATGACTCAATATATTGTAATCTCATATTAATTTGATGTTACTCTCAGTAATAATTAATAATGGTAACAGTAGCTCAGTTAGTGTCGCATAATATCAAATATTAATAGGTAAAGGAACACTCCAAGTGAAATGAATATAAAAAGCTGTAAATTAATGAAGATATAGTTTAATTGCTAATTGCTAGATTCAAAAGTGAATTTGGGGCATTTTGTAACCCTTAATTGACTGACATAATGTGTAGTGTTTAATAACGCGTAAAACATTTACTCTTCGATACACACTTTTGTAATGCAACCTGTTACAATGAATCATGCAATGAATCTCTAGTTCATAAGTCTTAATTGATATTTTTCACCCTTTACATTGTATACGTCCCTTAAATTATGAAACTGGAAGACACTGGAAGATGCCTTCAATTTTGTTTTCATACCAATGTAATTTCGTTTTTGAAATTTAGTAATATGTTGTAATTGTACTGAAAATTGGCAAGATCTAATCGGTCTTTAACAAATCAACGTCATCGATTTGCATATTCACATGAACCACGTGTCTGTGCATCAGGTTTCTTCCAGCAACGAGTTTGATCATATTGTCATTTATAAGTCATGGTTTTGGTCTTCGTATACTGAAACTGTATAATATAATTAATACTTAAATCACTGCGAGTTTATATTGTATGCTATGCTTACAAATTGGTGAGCTGAATTGAACAGAAGAAAAAAGTGATTGGAATTTGGCGAATGGAAATGTCAAGCATGCAAGTGTCACACTATTATGCGTTTGTGCTTCTTAGATACATGTACCTTGGTTTGTTTAGAAGTTAAAAGATTGTACTCATATCCAATATTACATGTAAAATAATGGAGAAATGCTAAAGTTCGTAGATTCGTCTAAAACAATGTTGTGTAAATGAACTGTATTTTTATCGCAGCTGTCAATAACGCAGTCAAATGATTATAATACTAATGCCATTTGCTCTTGGTTACTTTGGATTATACATTACAAGTAGTGAGTGTTGGTGTCATCGTTTATTTATAGGGGATTTTGTGGTTTTCAAACCATGTTTCGATTTAATTACTGAATAATAAAACAAGGATAATAATTAATGTTTCAATTTGTTTCTGTCGTCGTATACATTTATTCGTCCTTCATATCACGATATATAAATCAATCAGTTTATGATCATATACTTCGTTAATCTAAGAACAACAAATATGCATAATATCAGGCAAGAATTTTAGGGATTCGTAAGCTTAGGCCAACCACGAAGTACTGGAAATCTGTGCATAAGTAACTCCTTCAATTTTTGACAGTTATCTTCCAATGGTCCCGAAACGTCAAATAAGAGCACTTCCGGTCCCTTGAAGGATTGATAAGTTGACATCACACTACCAAAATTTTAATGCATTAAAACCGACATCCATAAAATGAACGGCGTATTAGTAGTTGAAAGGCTATTGATGTAAACTGATTGTAACTTTATAACTCACTTGTGGCGATACTCTTTTGAATCAATGAGATACTGTTCCTCTTTTTGTATGACTGAATCATTTCTGCTTTGGAAACGGGCCACGCGCTCCTCCTCGCTCACATACAGGAGAATTACGACGTTCGGGGGAAACAAATCAGTTGGCCAAATCATTTTATCTTCAGAGGGAGGAGCCCGACCTTCCTTCAGATCATTGGCAATGGCATAAGCTGCCGTAGAATGCCAGTACCTTAATTTATCAAATAAACAAACATACAATTATTAAAAATTATCAACACAAGAGTACTAAATGAAATCATAAAAGATATTATTATTATAGAAACTATTATTACCTGTCCATGACCACTGGTTTAAGGCTCATATACGCAATTTCAGCAGCTTTGTAATTCCCCAGAGCATAAAAGGCACGCCGAAGCTCCGGATCTTGTCGGTCGAAATATGGTCGGAACTCATTAATCGACGGCGGTGGCGTTCCCATCAACTCAACATTAAATTGAGAAGCAACGTATTTGCACAGCGTCGTTTTCCCTACACATAAGAATTTAATTAATCCGTTAATCAACATCAATTAACAGCTGGTCAGTTAAGTATTTTAGTAAACGGATTAACAAAAACGACCTACCCACACCATCCATTCCCTCGAAAACGATGAAAGGATGGGAGTCTTTGTTCATGGGTTTACTATGTTCTCGCTTTTCAAAGCCAGCGCCAATAGCACATTTTAGCTTTAGCACCATAGGATCCTAAAATAAAATTTGTTATGATAAGAATATTTAATGCTGTGCTCACAATAACATCAGTTGAGAAACGAAAAACCAAAGATAAGCATAGTCGCCCATAGCAGGTAATAATTTATGATTATTTTAATATGATAGTTACATATTTATATACAAATAAAGATATCTCACCGAGGCATGAGACGACAGAACACTCCAAACCTGCTGTATACTTTGGAACACTGCAGCCCGAGAAATGGGTTTAGTTAATATAATGTTCATAATTAAAGTTTAAGTTAACGCTAGCAAATGTTGATTACATATGTTGTCACTTCATTAGTCGTCAGTCACCAACCCTCCTTTTCCAATAACAATAATAAAAGAAAATTATTCTTAACTTTGAACAGAGGTTAGCACTCAGAGTAGTACACTCACAGAATAAAAGAACTGGTCTGGTTGGAAAAACACAAAAAGGAACAGACAGAAATGAAACGAAAAGAGACGTTTGACGTAAGTTAAATATCCACAAAAAACAAGTCAATTAATAAACTCAGGATATAACGGCAAATGACAACTAATCAAGCAAACTTTGATACATATCCTATAGGGTAAACAACAAACAAGTATACGAATCCAAAGACCAAACTTAAAAAAACGTACCTTGAATTTTATCATCGCCGTCAGAGGAAGAAGAAGATTGTTGTTGAACTTGATCAAGTTCTTTTGAGCTTTGACCATTCATTTTTACTTCAATTTCTTATCACTTCGTCTCGTTAGTACCATCTAAAGTAGGATGTGAAAGGAAAGAGAAAATCAAAGGTTCAAAGGTTAAACATCAAAAATAAATAAAAAGAGTGAAAGGACCTACGTAAATGTTGGTCTTCGCTCACGAAAACCGGCTCACAAATGCAAGGCGACCCGCTTTGTGAATGTGACCAGACGGTGATTCTGGGAGGTTGCACGTTGCACCGTTGCACGTCAAAACCACGTGCGCCCTGCGCCGCATCATCGCATGCTCAAAGGTTGCAAAATGATGAAATCCTGTAAATTCAGTGCATGGCGTCAAGAGAAGTCGTCAGAAATAAATGGAAACAATACAAACCTTTGTATTGGTATTTTATTGGTGCGTCGATTTCGTATGCTTTTTATCAATAGGTCAATAGTATCCTTTTGGTCAAGATAAGACTTATTTATTTATAAACAAACTTACAATTCCTGTTTGCTTAGTTTATGGTATGAAGGTATGATACTGATACATGATAGTGACAAGTAACAGTGACAGATAATTAAAATGCAACCTTTAACTTGATGCTTACAGAATCATTCTGATCAGAATGAGTAATGGTATATTGATACAGGTTGTGTTGTCATTATGTGGTAATTAAATTAGTAATTATGATTCATTTAACAATTGAACTGCTAAATGTTAGATGGATGAAATGACAATTATTCCTGTTTTGTCACTTTGTGCTCTACGAAGCTGCATTCTGGTTATTTTGAGTCACAAAATTTAATTCGACGTTTTCAAATCTTTGTTGGGTAACTTCAGAGATTCCACTTTTTGAGATCTCAGCTCGACTGATTTTCGTACTTCCTTCAGTTGATCGCTCGACTTTGTATGTTGGAGCTCGTGTGAATCTTGCAATGGGACGAATGACCCCTGAAAAAATTAAGATATGTTTAAAAGTTCTTCCGATTAGGATTATCTGTGACCGTTGTATAGTATGGCTATAAGTTTGTAAAGTGCTTACGTCTGAAACTAGGAAACTTTTGTTCCAAAGAGCGTCGAGTGTCTCGTTTGCATACAAATATGACAAATATTGCAAGTGCTTGAAAGATGTTGGCCATGTCTAAGATTACCCAATACCATTTGCTTTCCGATTTGTCCACAAGCCAATTGATCAATTCAAAAGTCCAAGTGATTCCCATCACCAGAAATAATTTCAAAAACAAACGAAACCTGTATGTAGTCAGTAATATTAAATGACAGAAACGTTACATTACAATATGCTCAGTCATAAAAATGCTGCTTATAGTGTGTATTTAGTATTGCAAAAATAATAAAGTATGCACCCGTACGATTGCTTCTGCCTTGATGCAGTCGTTTCCGAAGCTCTTCGAGTGGTCCGGTACAAACTGTACATTCTCCAAGTTGTTGTGATATAAAATAAAAGATTACTTAAGAGAAACACTGCCAATGGCCAATAAAAATAAACACCGATGGCTTCATTTGATAGGTAACATTTTTTCTCGCCGTATTCTGGGTATTGAATAGGATCCTCTTGCAAATCGCTTGTTGCACTGCATCCAAGGCTGTAGTCATTCAATTTGAAATGCTTTTAGTAGGAGAAACATTTATTTTTTACACAAACTTTTTAAAAAAATGCTTTAAAATACGGATTGCTTTGATGATGATAATGGAGACCAATGGAAATTCCAACGATAAGACAAGGAATAGAGAAAGCTCCAAGCGTATACCACAGGAAACGCTTTATGTCTAAATTCCTTTCTCCCATGGGTTTCAAAACCCTGTGAAAAATTATTAAAAATTAACAGTAATACGTTCACTCATCCATGGTCAATTATTCAATATTTGCTTATGTTTAGTATACTAAAGTATTGTTAACTCTTTTTACCTAAATGTCCACCATAGGTCAAAGTTAATTATAGAAAGCCAGGAAAAAGCACATAGTCCAAAGAAGTGTGTGGCAATACCTAAAATGATATTAAATTTTTGTTTTCACTGTTAAAACCACAAGGGAGTTTCAGGTTTCAACACTACATTGCTTTTGTTGAACAGTTCCATGTACATAATTATACTTACCAACAAAGACGCACCAGCCTTTCTCCATGCGTTGAGTGCTGAAACTGTCTGCGTAAATTATGACAAGGAAAAGGTAAAAGAAAAACAAACTAAGGACGTAGCATTGCAATGACCAAGCGTGAATGTTCTGTTTCTCCCACAATAGGAAATGGACTATAGCTGTGGTCAACAGGAACAACATGGCCGTAATCAAACAGAACAAGTAAACTACGTTTATCCATTGCTGTAGATGAAAACAGCAAATCAACAATAAAAGTCAACTTTCTTTAGATTTTCTATTCAATAAAAACAGTTGAAAGGATGAAAAATATATACCACGTTTTCCTTGTGTGAATGGACATGAGTCCGATTACTGTTTGAATTGTTCATAAAACCGTGATCTGTCATTTGTGTTTCAGCGAAGCACAAAACTAAAACTTCCATGCGACCGGGGCATTGCGAGTCTTGCAAATCGGGTGGCAGTTGCAAGCGGTCGACACAGTATCTGATACTTGCATTTTTCCTTTCCCATACATTGTTGGAGTAATACATTACATCACCAGTTTCCAAAATTTTAAATCTGTATTAGTTTTTATGAATTCTGTTTTTTAAACTCAACTAAACAAACTGTCGAACCGGTTAATATAGTATAGGAATCGTATAGTTTTCTTACGGGTTAAGAGGGTATTTGAGTTTTCTCAAGGAACTACTGAAAATTCCTATCTGACAATTCTCCGGAAGGGTCCTTTGAATAAGTCGAATACTGTGGTTTTTAACTATACGTCTTCCATATTCATCGTACACGATTGGAGTCCAAGGTGTTGTTTCCCCTGACATGTTACAACCTGTGTGATTTACTGCAAATGTGAAATCTTCGCCAAATGAACAACACTTTTGGACACAAGGTTCCTTCTCCGTGCAACATTCTTCAAAAATCGAGTCGCCTTCATTGTTGTCGTTTGTCAATCTGATGCAAAGCATTGATTACGTTAGAAAAGCAAATCACATTACGCCAAAAAGGTATACTTTAGAGGTCTATTCATTCTATTAATTGTATAAAAGTTATATTTGATGATACTTTCGAACACAATATTGGTTCACATCGCTCATATGAAATGGACTGTGAAGTGAACCATTTGGGAAAATCCCAAAACGGTCTATAACGTAGTTTTCTTGATCCCAGGCTTCTTGAAAAATTCCATCCTCGTTACTATTATTATTGTATATTACATTTGTTCTAATTGAAGAACTTCTCTCACTGGAACAGCTAAATTTTCCATTTTTCAACCTACATCAAAACATTTTATAACGACATTCATTATAATGTCCACTTTACTGACTTTACCCAGTTATAATAAAGTGTTACCTGAAGTGCACATGAGAAGGTTCACTACCACTAAAAGTAACATTCACCAAAGGTCCATTCTGGTCGTCACACGAATGCAATGTAACTTGGGACATTGAGCCTTTAACTTTTCCAATCGAATGGCAAACGAAAATTACCACTACGAGAAATATGATGGAGCGCATTCTTGTGCAAGTGTCCAAATATCAAGATTTTTCATTAACTAACCGAAAACCAGATGCGTTGGAGCGTATTAGGAAGATTACTTATGACTTCAATGCCTACATGACAGACAAAGGTTTTGATGCCTTGTAGTAATAGTAATGAGAGCAAATTGAAGAATGAATGAAGGAATAAGGAAAACGTGTTCAGTGTCCCAAGTTAGCATCAGAATATGATTGAAAGGTTGAAAGTTGAATATAGAATTATTTTTTGAACAATTTCCGTCCTCAATAAAGGACTGACCAGATTTCCTTTGAACTACAGGAACTCCTCATTCCCCACAACCACAATTCAATATTATTCGCTTAGTTTTGGGTGAATTTATGCTGGATAATGCAACATTAATCCCTACTATTACAAACTATTATATTCAATGTTTTCTCGAACTGGCAATGTGACCATGAGAAACAAGAACCCAAACGGATTTCATATTTTTGCAACATATTTTTGTTTCTTAGAAGATGTCGTGTAGGGAAATAATAAAAGCTGTGCATGAAAGTCATTAATTTAGTCTCTACTATAAGAAATTACAAGTTAGTATATTTTACATTAGTATCATTACATAATTCCACATAGTACAATAACATGGTCCATTTCCATAATGCCATGTCATCCATATATTAGAACTATATATATTTCCTACTAAATCTTATATACTTATTTCAAATGAACATTTGTGCATGCATTTTGAACATTTAAGAACAGGTTTTATGGTTACAAGCATGAAAAAGTAGTGTAGTAATTGGAATTTAAATGTGCTCACGATGAAATCAATACTGATAAAAACCGACAGGAGGACCCAGTTTGCTTTTCCGTACAAGCTTAACTTACTCGTCTGAAATAATTAAAATTACTAGATCATTTTAAAACTTCGTTTATAGCATTTATATCGACATAAATTAAAATAATTGAAATGTCATTAATTATAGCTATTTCAAAGTGGCACACAAAGTGTCATTTTTAATTGCTATGCTTTATGGTTTCATTGACTCAATATTCTCTGGAGTAATGCTTAGTCAACAATCATCAATCAGTAATGACCAAATCCCCTGGTCCTTTCCAAATGACGAACCGTCCTAAAATCCGTATCAGCGGACAACGAGTTGTCAAGCACTGGAGACGGTTTTATACCCGTGAGGTTTTTACTTCGACAAGTGCAAATTAATAAGCATTACAGGTTACGTCCCGTTTTTGTCTTACCATACAAACGGACGCGTTCTTCCGCAGGAACATCTGCTCCGCTGACACTTCATGTGTTGACAGATAATGATGATGAACATACTATAGGTTATCTTATCAGTTATCAGTTATCATATCATTAAGAAATCACAGAGATTAGAAACAATGGATGTTAACCTGTAGTTGACTGTGGATTGTCTTCTTCCATTTTCTCCAATGCGCGTTTCATCAGCTTTCTCATTGATATGAAGTCGTTGGCAAACAGCCTCTCTCTAGAATTGAAAAGGTCTCCTTTGTAACTCTTGACCATAACACAAGAAGCGGTTATATGAACTTCGTTCGAATGAAGTATAATTAAAACTCTTCAAGCTTACTCGTATTGGTCCTGCTTCTACTCTTCTACCATCAACGGGTTCCAAAGGGCAAAATGCGACTTGATAATTGGACATTTGGGAAGTGACAATCCCATTTATGGAATCTCCCTACATCTTACTCATTGACCCTTTCTCATTTTCAGATGACCCTGGATTGCAAAGACGCTGTAAGACCTTCCCTGGTTTCGCAGAACTAAGTACCGACTATGACTACGGTCTACGGTCATTATTCGAATCGTATCTCACAGTAGGACAAATGCATAAAAGCGCACACACTCCCCATCAACACCACCAGCCTGACCCTGAGTCCACAACTTTAATCGTTTATCGTCGCGTTTCGTCGTTTTTTGTAAAGAATAAGAATGTAGCATTAATTAAAATGTATCTGTAAATTGTAAACGCTAAAATTGAAGTGAATTGCACACTGCTGGTTGCTCTCCAAGAATTTTGAAAACCTTTAACGCTTATGTTTAGGCATGTACGATGCAACAAAAATAACAGAAGCTTTCAGCTTTCGTCGAAAGTCCTTCAATGTTGTATAGTAATTGCTCGTTTTGCACATGGAAGTCAGATCTGTAATTCCATTCCTGAGACGTACGACTCGGAAAAAATGTCGTTCAGTTTTAAATTGATGTTTGAGCATCGCAATAATTTTACTATCGTCATTGTTTTGTGCTTTATTAGTAACATTATTATTATTATATTGACACAATTAACAGTAAAGCAAGTTCACCACTAAGTCATATTGATACATAATATATAATGTACTATCAAGTGACATTGTAAATTTAATAGTCCACGGTCTGTATTTTGTGTAAACTATAAACATTACGAATTTGGAGTGAATTATGAAACAAACAACGCAGATAATGATTTTAAAAAATGTATCTAATGAGCACTAGTAAAAATCATATATTTCAAGCCCATGTAAGAATACAGGCGTACCCGAGAGGAACGAAATACTGTAGCCAATTACAGTAAGCGAACGGAACGTTTTCAAGTATTGTAGATGTACATAATTCATAATAAAATTTGTGAATGTTGAACTTGAAGTCAGTGTGCTTTAAATTAGTTCTGCGTTGGCAGCTGACTTTTTTGACTAACTTTTAATGTAGACAGGAAATTTAGAACCTAGATTAAAATTGGATCGACTTTGCATTGTAATCGCATTGTAATTGGAGAAGCCATTGTAATCCGGATCTGAAATCAAAGGAGTACGTTTTAAGAATATGCCGATGATTGTAAATTAAGCACACTATTTTGTATGTTGAAGCATTTCCTTTTACCATTTAGAACGCATTGCTTTGGGCACCCGCACCGCTACTTCCTGGTTCCTGATCATTGTCATCTCCTCTCCGCCCACCATTAGGTGGATTGAATACCCTTGGGTTAAGCACAGAATTCATAGCTCGGATCAATACGTCATACGGGTCGTCGTTAATGTCAGAACATGGTTCTTCAAAATTCCACTGCAAAACTGGATAAGTGACCACGTTCTGTTTACCCCATGTGTGAATGTCGAAAGTATCATCCCACGGAGACGGTTCCGGTGGCAATTGTAGATAGCTACCAGGAACATGTTGCTCTTCCTGCTGTGGTGCATTAGTCGCCTCATCTTGAGCTTGAGCTTGATCCGCCATCAAGTTGCCGGACACAGCAAAAGATTCCATTGTTGGCATTGGAGCTGTTGACGGTTGTGGACGTGCTACAGCGACTGATGAAACATTTCGTTGTGGTTGAAGCTGACACGGTACGGCCGGTGGTGGAAATATGGGCCAAACTGGAATACTGGGGGGTGCCTGTGCTTGTCCACAATGGTTGTCTAGAGCCATTCCCATCGCATTGGTGGTCGATGGCTATAGGTAATTTAAGCAGAACAATGATCGAATCAGAAATTGTACTCCAGTTTCAACCACTCCATAGCACAACATTTACTCAGAACGATAATTGTTGGACTATACTATTAAATGCTTACCTGATAATGAGGTGGACATGCCATTCCTGGATTTTCAAATGGAAAGCCCCCATAAAGAGACTTATAGCTAGCCAAAGGCGCATACAAAGCATTCGTAGCCCGTCGAATCAAATCGTCATCTTGCAAATACCCGGTCCGTTGCATGTTCCCCATTACCCCTGCGGTATATGGACCTTTGTCCTCGCCGGTTATACGATCGCGACAATGCCACATATTCGGCGCAATCAGCGACGAACAAGCGCTCACTGGAGCTGGAGCAACCAATTCCAACGGATTATATATGTTTCCAACGTCAAATCCAAACCCTATTCCTTCCGCACCAAATCCCATTGCCAACGAAGGCGGTGGTTGCGGCGGCGCTTGTATTGCCGAGGTCAGTTCCGGGGTCAGTCCTTGATGTCGAGGAAGAAAACTCTCATCACATAACGTACCTGGTGAAATCGGATTCCTCCCCGGTGGAAACAATAAAGGAACGGGACTTGGAGTGGTGTCCATTCCACTTGCACCTTCTTCAAGTTCACTCATTCGACCACCTTGTTGTTCTTGAAACTGGGCCAGTTGAGGTGGTACAGTCCCAGATGCATGACCTCTTGGTACAAAAGTCTCTGGGACTGACTCCCGCTGTCCGTGCATGCCCGGTCCTTTTTTATTCTCTTTCGAAGACATCCTGAACCTTCCTCGCCTACTTTGCACAAATATCAATATAATAACTCCTTCTTTCCACTTTGTGTTTCATTAATCAAAAACACAGATTTCAAATTAATACACTTCCTACTATACCTGTAATATACCGGGAAAATTCTTTCCGTATGGTCAAATGTTCGGGACGCACAAAACGTAACCTTCGACACGAGAAGCTTGTGCTTTTGTGACCTATTCCTACTTCAAGGGGCGTCTAACCTAAACTCATGGAATGTACTGACATATAATAGCTTATTCCTGTTTCTGCTTACGCTGCTTTAATTCTGAGCATAGCTAATAGCTAAGTCACAATGGCAATTTGCAAGAACCGTCCACGTCGACAGAAAAGAATAACCAGTATGAACTGCTATTTGTTTTGTAGCTTCTGCTTGAACTACTGCACTGAGCTGAGCATATTGTGGTGTGAACCTCCATTATTTTCAAACCCAATCTCAAGTCATAGATTGTCACAAATATAATACGTAAGAGAATGAAAAATGTTCGTCTTATGCTCACGACGTATCACAAAATGACGACCGTTGATTTGTTATGTTATGACTAGGACGACGTTGGTTTCAGACGATGTCTTGACGTCTTGATTCACGACGATGTTGTCTGCATTTTGGCTATTTGACACTTTTTGTTCGTTTGCTTTGCATACTGTGCAAAACGCCGGTTTGCCGTTTACAGTGTAAAATAACTCAAAAACCACGCCGACACTTAGCTACATTAAACAACGAATGTTTTAATCTACAAAGTTTTGAAGAAAAACTGTACTGTTTAAAGCTATTTTACAAATGGATGATTACAATTTGTTGCTTGTGCCATTAGAAAGTTATGTAAATGATTACTATATAGTTGTTATTTAATATAATGAGTATGCTGGCCAAACAAAACAAATTTCAATTTCATCGATGATGCTAAAAGTAGCTTCATCACATCATACTGGAATTGGAAGCTGTGGCTCCGGAACGACGAGACAAAGAATTTAGTGGACGTAAAGCTTGTTGTTTTCATATGACATCACTCATTTAATCCAGCTATCCCTTTTTATAGAGCTTCTCGACGATTTGAGTGTCTAGGAGAGCTTATAGTTCCGGGATAGATAGTGTCGATTTTAATTGACTCAATGACATGCAGCTCACGAAGGTTCGGTGTGATTCTTCGTTTTACTTCTCACCTTTCGAGTTCGGATTAGGTTTACTTAAATATATTGGAAAACATGAGATGCAACTTAACGATTATTTCATTTCATATTTTAATCAAAAAACTCGCGTGCGAAGTTCCAGTGTTTTAATATAATTAAGGCATTTTATCCTCTGTTTAGTTTCCAACCCTTAGCTTTAGTAGTATAATATAACGTATTATGTTCCAGTGCTAATAATTACGATTGCATCCAGTAAATCCATTTTTGATTGATCGCGAATCGCAAAATTTTGAACTAGTAATTTTGAAGCTATTTTTATTTACTAACTACACAAAGCTTTTATATAAACTAGAACGATGATTTATAATAAGCCTTGAGAATTATTCAAATTGCTTAACATTCGCTCTTATAGTCTTAAAATCGTACCGGAAGTTCAATTATGGGGAACCATGAAACTTGTTTTCACCTCTGTTTGTGTGCGTTTATCTTCGTAAACTATTGTGCGCACTAAAAATGCAACAAAGGAATGTTGCATGAGTAATCCTTTCGGTAATTAAATGTCGCAATAATTCCTTTTGTTCACTAAATTGAAACCATCTATACTTTATACATTCCTGTGAACAAACATAAATTGTATTGTATCCTTGTGTGTACTTTAACCGAATAAATTTCTCTCTGTGGGGAGTCCACAATAAGCACATAATGATTTTCATGAACTTAATTAGAGTTCCGCTGTGGTATGCATAGATATAAACGTGTTGTTCTTAAAAACCATGGTCACTTTGAACAGTTCCTTCGTACTTTTTCCATCAAAAACTAGTTTTGGAAATTGAGTGATATCAATATGGGACAGGAAAATAGCACATTGGGGTAATGTAGGATTATATGTAAATGTAATATATCTATGTGCATTGCCAACTGTCACTCTTTGTGTTCTCATACTAATAATTAGACTGCGAGCCTATTTTATTTTTATTATTGAGTATTTATTATTATTAATTATTACATTAGGGATGGTGAACCTCTGACATCAGCCCGAAACTGGATTTCGTTTCGTGTTAATGGAAAGGAGTATCGCGGTAAAACCCATTTCATTCGGTTCAAACCATGTTCTTGTTTTATGTGGTGGATTTAATTTACTAATCTTAAAAAATGATACCATGCAATTAATTGTAATCACTTTCCTTCCTTCCTGGAATGTGTTAATTACAGTAAATAGCACCGGAGAACAAATCGATGTGAATTACCTACTTGTTGATTTCTTACGAGATAAACTAAGTTTGAAGGGAACCAAATTCATGTGCAAAGAAGGTGGTTGTGGCTGTTGCGTCGTGGCCGTGAAAACTATAAATTTGAATACCGGGGGTGAAGAGATACGAGCTGTCAATTCAGTAAAATATGAATTAATTATCTTTTTCTTGAAATAAAGCAAAAAAGCAATGCTAATGTAAATTATACGGGAATTTGTGACTGATATTAAATGTCATCAGTAGAATTTACTAATTTCTTTACGATGTACTTGTACTTTTCAGTGCTTAATTCCTTTACTTGCTTGTGATGGCTTTGAAATTACAACCATTGAAGGCGCTGGAAACAGGTTAATGGGATACCATGAAATTCAAAAGCAAATTGTAAATTTTAATGCCACTCAATGCGGATATTGCACTCCAGGTTGGGTGATGAGCATGTACAGGTTAGAATTGCATTTCACAATAGACTTTTATATGAAATTCGAGGTTACTTGGTAATTCAAGTCAGTTGTTTCAAATTATATGAAAATTCTTGTACGACCATTTATTTCAGTTTGCTGGAGTCCAAAGGTAAAATCAAAATGGAAATGGTGGAAAATACATTAGATGGGCATATTTGTCGTTGTACGGGTTACAGATCAATATTGGACGCGTTGAAATCATTGACTGTGGACGCATCTGAAGAATTGAAACGGAAATGCAAAGTTTTCGACATAGAGGTAACGGAATTGAATGAAGCTTATGATTGTTACGATTTACGATACACGCGACTACATATAGTTGTTCATACTATATAGTTGCCGCATATATGAAAAATGTTTTATGAAATGTATTTTTGTTTACATGTGTTAGAATCTTCCGCACGAACAATGCCGTTTTGTTAACAAATGCTCCCAAAAAAACATGAATAATAATTATTGTGAGAATAGTAGTATTATTTGCAAAGAATTGCCGGATGATTTCGAGGTATGTGCAAACACATCAACGGCACTTGAAAATGTCCATCTCAAGTTCAATATGGGTCCAGAATGGATCAAAGTAACATCTCTACATGCCCTATTTCTTATCATTTACAAATGTAATGCCCTTAAACAAACCTATCGTCTTATTGCTGGCAACACAAGCAGAGGTACGTTTAATAGATGCACTTAGTTCATGATGTTTTAATATAAAATGTCACATTAATGGTAAAGTTGGAATTTCAGGACTATACAACACTGCTGAAGCTTTCTCCCTGTGTGTGGACATAAATTCTATCGCAATTTTGAAACAAAATAGATGGAACGCTAATGAAATTGTGTTGGGTGGAACAACCACAATTTCAACGGCTATCGACGTTCTCAAGAAGGCTGCAGAAACAGATGCAACAAACTTTTTATATGTTCAAGAAATCTCGAAACATCTGGAACGTGTTGCAAATTCATCCGTGAGGAATGTGCGACACAAGTCATATTAATTTATAAAGGATTATCAAAGATAATTGAGTTACCTTAGGTATATATTCTAAAGACTTTAATTGCATTTTTTTCTATGATTTTTCAAAACATAGCTTGGAACAGTTGCTGGAAATCTAATGTTGAAACATTCGCATGCAGAATTCTCGTCTGATATTTTTGTCCTTTTGGAAGCTGCTGGTGCGATGCTTTACATAGGTACTTAAATAAAAGTTAACATTACAATATATTCACATTAGTTAGCTTTTTTTAAGTCGTATGAAATTTTGTCAATAAACAGCGTCAAACTCCAATGTTGGTCAGCAATATTCCCCCGCTGACTTTTTGAGTATAGACATGAAAGGAAAAGTGATATTGTCTATCCATTTGTTACCTCGTGCAAAAGATTACATCTTCAAAAGCTACAAGGTTGCAAGACGTTATCAAAATTCGCATGCATACGTCTCGGCTGCTTTCATTGCAAAAATTGATCAGACCACATTGAAAGTGCTGGAAAAGCCTCGTTTTGTTTACGGAGGAATACATCCACAGTTTGTATTGTGCTTATTGTTCAATACATTTACTAAGAATGCAGGTTTTAGAAATTCGATTATGATTTTAGAAGTTGCGTTTGTCATTTCAGACTCATGCTACAACCACTGAAACTTTTCTGGTGAACAAATCCTTGAAGGAAAAATCTACTTTGAAGGCAGCTCTTGAGTTGCTAAATCAAGAAGTTGAACCTCTAGTTGACCCAGCGAACGGAAGTGTGGGATACAGAAAAGTCTTGTCTCAATCGCTCTTTTACAAGGTTACTAATATCAATATCAGCATGTGTCTTCGACGATACCAGAGTCAAGCATTGATTACACATTACAGTCCTTTGTCAGTTCGTATTAGGAATACTGGGAAATGCTTGTTCACCTCGATTCCAAAATGGAGCAGCAGAAATTGAATATGGTTTGTCCTATGGAAAGCAAACGTTTGATGTCGACAAAAGCCAGTGGCCATTACGTCAACCTATCCCGAAACTAGAAGCAGTAGCCCAAAGTGCTGGTACAGAAATGAAATCAAACTTTTCAAATGTAAAACAAGTTCATGTATGAAAAATTAATGATTTTTTTACAACGTCGTATTGCATGTCCACATGGTAGGGGAAATTGAGTACACCACAGACATTCCATCCCGAATTGGGGAATTGGCTGCAACATTCATTCTCGCAACAGAAGCGAATGCAACCTTGGAGAGTTTAGACACCTCGGATGCATTAGTAATTGTCATTTAATTAAACGCTATTAATAGGTTTTTAAAATTTCAAAAACGCTCTTATTCATTAAGAGCAATGAATGTTGATTGTACAAATTTATTTCAGAATCTTCCTGGTGTGTTCGCTGTGTTTACAGCGAAGGATATACCTCCAGATAAAAACAATTATATGACTACAGCATTTTATCCCACTCCGGAAGAGGTATGCTCATTTGTATATTAGTTAGTAAAATTTTAATATTCACAATTGATATTATTGATGACATGGTCTGTAGATTTTTGCTTCATCAAAAATCCATTTTCATGGCCAAGCCATAGGATTGGTCATAGCTGAAACAAAGGAAATAGCTTTGACAGCTGCAAAATTGGTGAAAGCAAACTACACAAATGTACAGAAACCAGTCTTGAGCCTTAAGGAAAGCATGAACAATGCGCAACAGGAAGGTCGATTAAATGATGTATTGTTGCACATAACGAAAACTCCAGAAAAACAAGGTATGAAAGCGACGAAAGTGGTGAAAGGTGATTTCCTCATGGGTAGCCAATACCATTATTCCATGGAACCGTTTTCTGCTCTTTGTATTCCCACGGACGACGGGATGGAAGTTCACAATGCTACTCAGTTTGTTGACTACGACCAAAATATTCTCTCATCCGTTTTAGGGTTGCCTTGTAATCGGTAAATTGATTACATTATACTTCAACAGCTTTCAGCATATGGAAAGTAACGTAATTAACTATTTGACTTGTTTAAAATCTTGCACAGCATAATTATGAACACGAGAAAACTCGGTGGCAGTTTCGGAGCAAAAAATGTCCGAGAGTCTATTGTTGTAGCTGCCTGCGCGTTTGCTGCACAGAAGCTGAACAAAGCTGTTCGTGTCCTCCTTGATATGGAAACGGCAATGTCAATGATAGGAAAAAGACAAGCATACTATGTCAAATATGACGTAACTCCGCAAACCATTCACACTTTTAGCGTACTCTTTATATTATAGAATAACCGAATCACGGAGCAAAGGTGTAATTAATTGCTGATACTCATTAAACTGCAGGTTGGGATTGATGAAGATGGTAGTATTGTTTCCTTTAATGGTCTAATTATGTGCGGGCCTGGTTGCACAGTGAATGAGGACAATTCCATTTTCGCTTTGCATCATTTACAAAGGTAAAACAATATGACATGACAGGCAAAACAGATTAAAGCAGCATAATAAATTATCTGCAATCGTAAAGGATGCTTCATGTGTACAATTTTTGTTGTTGTACTTATGCTTGTAGCTGTTACAAAGCAAACGGATGGAAAATTACACGCGGACGAACCACGACAAACGTTCCTGGAAATACATGGTGTAGGGCCCCGGGTAAAATTGCTTACCTTTTGGTACACAATATAAATAATGCATTTGGAAATGTTTGGACCTGAACTCTCATTGACTGAATACACAGGATCTCCTCGTGGGATCTGTTTCATAGAAACTGTCATGGATCATGTTGCTCACGTGCTAAACAAAGATCCAATTGAAATCAGAATGAAAAACTTATTGAAGTCTGGAGATCCCTTGCTTGTTCCAGAAGGTCAAACATTCCAAGGGGAAAATTTTATTGAAAAAATGTTGACGGAACTAAAGGCGTCAGCAGATTATGAAGACCGAAAGACCTTTAATACCGACTTCAATAAGGTAAACTTAGGTTGAAATCAATGCATATTTATAGTATAAATTTTGATTTCATGAAAAATGTACAATTTAGAACAATCGATGGAAGAAACGTGGAATGTCCTTCTGTTCCGTTCGGTATCCGGTCTCTTATCCATTTTTCAACTATCCCGTATATTTGGCAGTTTACAGTGCGGACGGAAGCGTTGTAGTCACTCACGGGGGAATTGAGATGGGCCAGGGTATCAATACAAAAGTAACGCTTATGAATATGAGCATTTTGCTAATAACACAATTATGTGAACCATTTGAACTTTAATTTTCTTTATTTTTTGTATAGGTAGCGCAAACTGTGGCTCATGAATTGAAAGTCCCATTATCCAAAGTTCGTATTCATCAACCAAATAATGTAATTACACCGAATGTGGCTGTGACTGCTAATGCCACTACAGGGGAAATCGTTTGCTACGTATGAAACATCATTTCGTTCTTTTCTTACTTATAAACTACTACTAACATGTTTCACCGTCAAGGTACGATTACAAAATATGTTATTAATTTTGTTATTGTAACAGGCAACAATTCAAGCATGTCGTCAATTATTGAAGAAAATGGATCCGATTCGAGCCAAGTTAGACAATCCTACTTGGGAAAAGCTTGTAATGGAATGTCACAATGCTGGACTTATGCTCACTTCAATGTACCAGTACGTTGTGCGACACTGACAATGTAAATTGGGATGTTTCTAAAGTTCCATAATGTAATGATAATTGTCAATTTGTTTAAACTCAAGAGCACAACCTGGAGAGGTTAAAACATACGATATCTGGGGTGTTAGCTTGAGTGAAGTCATAGTAGACATTTTGACTGGCGAATATAAGGTATATTAAATGTTCAAACCAAACCAATTAATACTTCTCTCTAACTATTGCATTTTAAATTTATTTACACGGAATTACTCAACAGCTCTTAAGAATGGATTTGATTTTCGATGCTGGAGAAGCTGTTAGTCCTCTAATTGACATTGGACAAATTGAAGGTGCAATTGCAATGGGAATTGGTCTTTGGACATCAGAAAAGTTGGTTCATGATGAAAATAATGGAAAACTGCTCACAAATCGAGCTTGGGTGAGATTATCAATATCAGACCTAATTATTGTAATCGTAAGTACGTATAGTTTTCCACATTGTAAATACTAATTATATGCTCTCCAAATCTTCAAATTCGTTTATGCGAATTTACAGCATTACAAACCACCATCTCCAAGGTCTATACCCGCCGACCTCAGAATTACAATGCTGCGAAATGCGCCCAATCCTAATGGAGTTTTGGGTTCTAAAGGTGAATGTTTATGAATGCAGTTTTCTTTATTACCGTTAATTCTCGTACTGTACTATATACCAGCAGCCACCTATAAAATGTTTGTAGCTCTTTCACAATTTATAGCGTATAATATCAAATATTTCCAAATTTTTCAAAGCTACTGGTGAACCACCACTGTGTCTTTCTGTAAGCGTACTATTGGCTTTGAGAAACGCAGTAGCGTCTGCAAGAAGTGACGCTGGGGTCAGTGACTGGGCAAATATAGGTAATGTCATTTTTCGAATAGTATGAATTAAATGCGAATTGTGTAACTGAAACATGAAACATTGTTTATAGCTAAATATCCTCTTATAACAATAATTGAAATCATTTAATACATTTTCGCAGATGCTCCTTTTACTGTTGAAGACGTCTTCAATCACTCACTAACTAATTCTACTCAATTCGATATTTAAAACGTAACACCCACAAAGCAAAAGCACAAAGGTACCTTGACTTTCTGTACATTGATTTATTACATCGCTGAATTAATTTGCTCACAATTATAGAATGATTGGGTTACATATTGTGACTGCAGCTAATATAAAAATAAATGGTTTCTTGAAATCAATTCAAAATCTCCATCTCTACGAATGCTATACTAACATAAAGATTATCGGTTCTTTCAAGTTTCAGACTCATTTTTCACGTTCCACAACTACAGTCCATTCTCGAATGGCGTATTTAGTTACAATTCCACTTTTCACGTATGGATCATTGAGTACGAAATCTTCAACTTCTTTCTTATTATCTGTTTTGAAGACGATGGCAGCAGAATCGACAGGATCAGCGAAAGCACCACCGAAAAGAAGTTTCCCTTCATCTCGGTATTTTCTGGCCATTGTTAAATGAGCTTCCCGAAACGGTGCTCTCTTGTTGACTACGTCGTTCACGTATTGATATTGTACCATCCAATATTTAGATAGCACTGATGAATTGGAAATGCACCGCACTGCCAAATTCCTTGGTTGTAGTAACAATGATTTACAACACCAGATTCCTTGCATTGTAATTGATGTCCTCTAAAGAAATTCACAATCGAATTTAATAATAAGCAAAGATAACGATAAAATGAACCTGTAACGTAAAGCATCACATTATAATATATAAGGTAACTTCCACTCTTAATACAAATAATATACTAATAAGCACAATGAAAAATTACCTTTCACAATTCACAAAAACACCGAAAATTGTTCAGCGAGCAGCTGATACGATATTCCGCGAGTTTATATAACATCTAACTAACATGAAACGCGTCTGTCTGTCTTTGCTCTCCATGTAATCCATCCGTACCGCATCCTCAACTCGTTTGACTTCGTCTGGAAATCAATATTCTTGAGAGCAAAACCTGCAAAATGGATAAAACAAAAATATTAAAGCATCAATCATCTTTCAGCATTTCATTAATTTCATTATCAATTAATTAGTATTAGAGACATGTGTTTCGAAAAGCTAGGGTGTTTCATAATGTGAAAGTGAATGCTGCTGAGAATGGTTCGTCTCGTATTGCCCTGACGGCGTCACCAGAAACAGAAACCGGGATGTTCAGTTTTAAACTTTCCTTAACACATCCGATTACCAAGTTCAAGATTCGCGTATTAACTATTAATTTATTAATTCGTGAATTTCAATGGAAATGGGAAGGGATAATCTGCGATACAAACTTCAGTAATGTTTATTATGGTTTATACAAAACAAACAAACATCAAAAGTGACTCATTCCATTTTTTTGGTAACATATATAGAGCATTAATTTTCACATTTAAAGTGTAGGACAAATGAAATCTGGTTTTGTCAATTTCCCTATCTTCTCAATGAAATGTTTGTACTTTGTACTGCTTTATATTCCACGGACCTTGCCGCTGTAATGTGTATGTGGCCTAGATTGTTTGACATACAATTTAACTCATGAAGTACAAAAACAACTTTCTCCTGTGAGACATCTCAACGAATTTTCTATCAATTTCAGAAATAGAACGTTCTCGACAAGTGAGGAATAAGGAAGCCTTCCCTTGTGTAGAGGAAAATAGAATTGTACAGTTTGTTACAACTTGGTTTTCGTGCAAGAAAGTATGAAATACATATCGCTCAGACATGGACTGCAAATGCCAATCATTGGTTTGGGAACGGGGAAGGTAATGTCTCATGAAAATTATATTGTTTCAAAATACGAATAAGAAGTCGATTTTAGTTGTTAAATATTTTTTGTCAGCTTATGAGTCAATCCGAAACGGAATCTGCCGTTAAGGCAGCTCTGTCCTTGGGTTACAGGAGCTTTGACACGGCATACCGGTACTGTAATGAAGATAAGATTGGAAATGCACTACGTCAATGGGTTGATGCAGGCCAAGGATCACGGAAGGACCTTTTCATAGTCACAAAAGTGATATTTTGAGTCTATAATTCAATATTACGCAATTTTAATATAGAAATACGAGTATATCGGGAATGGCATTAGGGTCGGCGTATTAGTTGTATCTTGTATGGTTCATTTTTAATTTCAGCTACCGGCAATCGGAATGCATGAAGATCGAGTGGAGCAATTTCTCAACTTATCACTCAAGGCCTTACAGGTTGAATACATTGATTTGTACCTGGTGCATTGGCCGATTGGGTTACAATGTCAAAGTGACCTTGAACTCAACCCACGGGATGAACATGGGAACTTACTACTTGATGAAACTACTAATTTGGAAACAATTTGGATCTCAATGGAACAGCAAGTAAAGAATGGGAAATGCAAAGCAATAGGATTGTCAAACTACAATATTAAGCAAATTCAGAGAATTTTAAAAGTTGCCGAGATTCCACCAGAAATTTTACAGGTTCGCAAATGTCTGCGAAATGCATCAATTCGCTCTTTGATTGCACAATTATAACGTATGCTAATAATATAATAAAGGTGGAGGTTAACGTCTACTTTCAACAAACCGAGTTACGAGCATTCTGTCAAGAACATGGAATAAGTGTATGTGCCTATTCACCTTTGGGTTCACCGGGGAGAGGAATTAACAATAATATTCCAGCGTAAGGATATCGAATGTCATAAATCCAGATTCCAAATGAGATTATGATTCCTTTTAATGAGATTTTTTATTACGAGATTCTGTCTTATCTTAGATCATCTGTGCATATGCTGAACGACCCAGTAGTAATGGATATAGCAAGAAAACATTCGTCAAGCTCTTCACAAGTTCTCTTGAGATTTTTGATACAATTAGGAATTGCAGTCATTCCCAAAAGCTCCCAATACGCAAACCTTAAAAATAACATTGATGTAATACAAATGCATTAATGTATTTACTATTCTGAAATAGAATAGTGAAATTAAAACGTTAAATATGAAATACATGTGATGCTGTTTACAGATCTTTGATTTTCAACTCGACGGTAGCGATATGCAACGACTTACTAAGCTGGACAAAGGAATAGCTGCACGCAACTTTAAGCCATTGGGGTAATTAGTAAATAACAGTAACTATTAAATTAGTCCTAATGTCAGTTATTGATGATTTTTAAAGCTTTTACTTTTCATTGATACTTATAACTTTCAGAACTGAAAAACATCCTGAATATCCTTTCTGATTTGGTGCTTCTTTATTGTCCGTTGTGTGTACCAAACTATAATTCTATGTAATTTAATACCAACACCAGCATGGCACTCACACCATGCTGTCTCCCCAAGAAAAAAGTAAAGCATTATTGCTTGACGGTATCAAAATGTATTTTTTAAAACACTAAATTTGATCGTTATTATTTACGATACTTTATTGCATCCACTAACCCACCGTAGTATATAATTCAAATTGTACTCAAGACGTACAAACAAACAAGATTTAAATTAAAAAACATTGGAGTATTTTTAATGTCATTGTGGTAGCGTAGTAACAATGGAATCATGAATAAAGATAAGTAGTAGACAAATCTGGCATAATGGACGAAAGGTCAAAAACAAAATAAATTGACATATACTCAATTAAAGTTCAATTAGTCAACAAATTCCCGTGCTCACTTTTTTAAAGAATTACAAACTTTCTTACTTTGATTAGATAGTCACACCTTGTATCACAGAGTTTATCTACCCTTTAACAGTTGTAATTATCTAATTCGCTAGGAACACAGTCTGGGAGACTACTACATTAAATACAAACAGCAGTTCACAAATTCCACCAGGATGGCAATCCCATACCAGTCTCATTGATAGAAGCCTGTAATTATAAAAGTAGGAATGTAGATAAATCACTTAAATCTAATGATTTTAGAAACTTACGAAAAACAGAAAAACCTTCTAACTTACGTAGACAATGTACGGGCGACTCGGCATAGTTGGGTCAATATCCAAAGGTGGTGGAACAGGATTAGACGGTACGGGTTGTGGTAACAAACTAAGCTGAAGCGCAGGAGGTGTTGTTGTGTCGAAAAACTCTTCATCTCTCACGCGAAATTGTATAGTTTCTCCTTTTTCCATCAACATGAAATGACCCCGCTCTCCTGGAACTGGTTTATAATTCCACACCCATACTTGTTCCCGATCATCAAATTTTGAAGGGTGCTGCAGCGACTCCGGCGGAATGAGTATATCTTCAAAGAATCCTAAAGTTACTATAAACAACCATAAAGATGCTATTAATAAAAGTACAATCAATGTTACTAAACAAATGAATCAAATGATTACATTGTACAAATACTTTACCATAAACGCCTTCCGGTGTACAACTTTTGATCGTCCCAGTTATAATCTCATTTTGACAAGGTCGAAAGACAACGTACCGAAACACAACTCTGCAGTGCACCGTCCCATAACCCGGAAGAATCTTCCCAGGTCCAATGGACACAATATCCCAAAGTCCCATACAAAGTCCAACGTTCAGCATAACTTTATTAGCCATGTCATCCTACAAATATAAAATATTCCAAAACAGAATATTAAAATCAATAATCATCCAAATCCAATTTCACAAATGCACTATAAAAAACACATCCTTTACTTCTGTACAATTAACAATACTAAAAATCATCAACCCAATTTTCAAACCTTAACTAAAAGCTAAATGACATAAAACAACTCTCCTCCAGTCAATAATATTAAGTACCGTCCTCATTCTCACGTTCTCACTTTACAGAACCATATTAAACTACTGCATATAATTATTATGAATAAAACACCCGTAATTACACTTATAATTTATTACTATTACTCTCATAATTACACTTTATTACATCCTACATTAGTCATTCGTAAGTGAGTAAAAAAGGCGGCTTACGTTAGTATTAAAGTCGTGTTCGATATCGTCGGCGTAGAGGTCAATATCTACGCCCTCGGTTGACATTGTGTGTCAAGGAGGAGGTACCAATTCCCTTTTATAGTTTGAAAACTGTAGAATTTGTTGACTAATTAATCAAACTATTAAAATTATGATTTGAAGATTAATAGTTTGAAAGAGACGCTAGAGAGTCCACTCTAATGGCTCCTTTCTCCACTTACTTCTCTGCTCCAACTCCAAGCAACACAAGACGACAAGACACAACCGAACCACACAACATAGTAAAACGCAGGCTGGAATTGAATCAGAGAGAATACAAACCTCATCGACGAAGGACGACACGACAAGAATAGACAGGCCTTTACTGCCTTTTTACAGCAGAGAGAGATGCGGAGCAGAAATAATAAGTACTCCGGCGCCTCCTCCAAGTTTCTCATCCTGGTCACAGAGTGCGCAGGCCTTTATCGGTTTTCTCTCACTTCAACCTGTAGATTGTAGAATAGAATTTTAGCAAGTAGGACTTGGACTTGGAGGCCTCAGAATATAAAAGTAATTGATTATTGAAGATTTGTAAACCGGCATGGTGAAAAAGCAAAAAGAGTTTAAAGGATTTAAAGGTATAGGATTTGACTAACGATTTGACTCTAGCAGTGAAAGTCTGTTTGAAGATTAAAACATGTTTGTTCTCTACAAACTATCTCGGGTCATCAAGGTTCAACCTTGGGAATTTGATTTGGACAGAATTGAAATTATTACTCGACAGCTGGATGACGTATTGGCTAATAAAGTTATGCTGAACGTTGGACTTTGTATGGGACTTTGGGATATTGTGTCCATTGGACCTGGGAAGATTCTTCCGGGTTATGGGACGGTGCA